>JAYECN010242215.1:0-25348 GCA_035222435.1 Microcambeva ribeirae
GGCCCAGCTGAGGTACAGATAAGGATCTCCACTGCACATCTATGACTCAGCATAACCAACATCTCTATATTTCTACAACTAATTTGCGTTGTTTCAAGATGATATTCCCCTATAGCCAGCAAAGCTGGGTTGCTCTTCTGACCTGGGGCAACAGTAAGTTATGCAAAATCCCTGTCCCGAGTCACTGATTCTAGGGACGTCACTCCCCACCACAGCTTCACAAATAACTCTAACCACCCTTCTCGCACTTCTGAAAACAAATTAAAAAAAAACAAAAACACACACAATTCTGCCAGCGATTTCTACAAGCCACACGGAGAACAGACAAGCCTGACAGTTGTCACAAGCACGAAATTCAGTTTACCAGTGTAGCACCACCCAGGCCCGCGCAGAGCTGGCTTAGTATACCACCAGCAGCAAGCGCGGCTCCGCACCACAGCTTCCTGCTTTCTACATCTTCACTTGCTATCAGCCCAATCTAACCGTCTCAGCTGCTGCTGCACTTGCATAGACAGTTTTACACTGCAGAGCATGGTTAGACTATCCAAAAAAGAAAAAAAAAGAAAAAAAAAGGCCTCAAATCTGTCTCTTAATGGCATTTTTATAAGAATTATAACAGAAAAAGTGATACACTGCACATTGCCCTCATTACTTTGCAATCCAAATTCTGTACTATATAATCAAAAAATATAAAGTAAAAGCTTTCTAGTTAGAAATTCACACAGAAAATGAACTTTATGCCATATAAATGAGCAATGCAACTGCGCCTGCCACCTCCCCTTTTTCAACTGTTTCCAAAGAGTTGAACAGAAAATCAGGATCCATCCATACTCTTCTCTCATGTACACTTCTATTTCTACATTAAAATAATCAAAATGAAAAGGAAAAAAAAAAAGCAAGCAAGCAAACAAACAAACCAAAACAAGATACCCATTTCATACGTTTCTGTTAAAGTCAGCGTCACTATCTCTAATGACAGCAGATGTGTCCATTTAAGTCTTAAATGTCTCACATTTACACAAACTTCTAACACAGTTATGCTCCAGCTGACCAAATCAGCAGCCTAATAGACAGTAAAAAGTGAAAGAGAAACAAAATTCCAAATACCTTTTCCATTGAACCCTGCATTCTGAACTGCAGAGCAAAGAAAAATATGGATCTCTTCGCGTATGTGTGTGAGGATGTGTAAGAAAGATAATTCTGAGCTGTTTGCAGACTCAAGAACAGGAAGCACCTCTGATGACTTCACAGTGAAAGTCCCTTGAAGAACAAATTACTGTATATGTACTGCATATGTACCACTGCTGCCTCCTTTTTCCTCTTGCTTGCTCATCTCTGTCTCCAGACCTCCTTGCTTCAACAGAATAGTCTCCTACTATAAATTTAATTCTATGAAATTTAAAACCACACTTGTTACAGGCAACACCAAAAGTCTTTTCCACATCATAGCCTAGTGGTCTCTTGAATTAAGACATTTATGATTTTCTTAAATAACACTTCATATCAGTGTCTTTACATTTACCTTTATTCTCTAATTTGTACATCTGCCTGCCAAACCATTTTCTCTTCAAACTGTACTTCTAGAACTTATCCTAACTGAGCCCACTCAGGTCTCTTGATGGTATTAATTCCATGATTTTAATTAGGTCCAAAAATTCTTCTTTTTTTTTTTTTTTCTTTTTCTTTCCCCAAATCCATCCTTTTATTTGGAATGCCATCATGAAGTTATTCAACAGAAAAATCAAATCTCCATGGAGAAGGAAAGCCATCCTCCTTCATAAGAAATTATGCTCTCCACTTTCAGAGAGAATGCAAAGTACCTCAATAATTTCAATAGTAATTTTGACCTCTAGGTAACTTTCTTAAAGATTTTTAGAGCAATTAGATCTTTATAATTACATATTTTGCAGCTATTTTTACAAACCTAGCCAGGAAAACTCTTCTGATAAGTAATAGGAATTTGGAGTTGAGTTCAACTCTGCCACTCATCTGTAGCACCGCTTTTCACCTGCCTCTCAATTATCCCTCCTGACGCAATAGAATAGCTACGGTTCCCTGTAATGGGACATGAATTAATCGCTCGTGCCCTCTACCCTCCACGCACATGTTAAAAATTGTTTATGATTAAAAGAAAGCTTGCAATTGTTTGTGATTTTAATGGAGAGAAGGATTTCTAATGGGACCATTGCTATGTTTTAATGCAGTTTTCCATGTACAAGGAGAGTTACAGAAGAAAAAAAACACAGAAAGATGATTTTTTTTTCCACTCAAGATATTCACAAATTAATTGTGCTTTTAAGAAATCAGCATCTTCACTACAAACTGTGTTATTTAATTTAGAGAGGGACTGGTCAGCTATAACAGATTTATTTGACTTTAGGTTCAAGGTGACTCTGAGAATGAGGAAGACTCTTAATGTAAGTTTTTAATTATTTAGAGAACAGGTTTTGTCTCACAGAATTGCACAACTTTATTACAGTTCCAATTAAATAAAAATACTATCAATACACAGCCTGTCCCAAAACAGTTTCTCTCCTTTACCCTAAAGTGTGGATTTTCAGAGACTTAGTAAGGAATGGGGTGTGCGTTTTCCCCCTCCACTCCCTTCCATCTCCTTCAGGCTGCCACTTTCTCCTAACCCTCCCCTCTTTTCTGGCAATGACAAGAGCAGGCATTGGGATGCGAGCACATCTGTCCCCACAGGAGCACCCAAGGCTCTCACATCCCCCTGCCACGGCTCTGCACGTTTGCTACCTAGCTGCTTCCCCAGTTTTGCTCCACATATGCATCACTATTGGTGCAAAATGGAGTAACTTCTTTGCGTGTGTACACATAACCACACAGCTAGGAAAGAAAAAGACGTTCATATAATTTGAAAGGGGAACCTCCAAAAACTTTCTGAAGCTGCAGTAACAGATGCACATAAATCCCCGTTAGGCAATCTACTGTAGTTCTTGGGTCAGAGCTAGAGAGAGAGGTTTGTGGAGATTTATAGACACTAACAGCATAGGTCTGCAATGGGATCTACTCGCACAGACCTCCAGGTCCAGGACACACAGAGATTAAGGACAGCTAGCCTGATATGCGCAGATATGCACATACACCTATCCAAAATAAACAAACAAAAAATATTTCTAAAATTTTAAAGAGCTATCCTAAAAACAGTACTTCTGTAAGTTATTTAGCATACTACATGAAATACAAAGTAATGATATACCTTATGAAGCTTGTTTTACAGGCAAATGGTTGGGGAAATCCACTTTAATTAATCTCAACTAGTTTAGCCATGAATAAACCTTCACATAAGGTTTCTATAAAACCGAAGAAAGCACTCTGGAGATAAAGGAAAAACAGTTATAGAGAAGAGAAAATATTATGAATGCCGTGCAATAGACTGCAGGCTAGTTGTTTTATTGCCTTTGAAATACAAGCTGTTCCCAGACCACACTAGTGGAACATAATCACTAAATAGCAGAGCAATGTAGGGGTAGCTACCTTTCTTTTCAGGACATCCAGACTACACTGTCTCTCAAGATAATCTGTTTTCTGTACCACAGCTTCAATGGAGTGTTGTATTGCAATATTTTATGTTTTCAGATACAGAAAATGTTATGATATAAAGGCTGATCCTTAGTCTGAGCAGGATAGCATACGAAACGTGTATACACAACACAAGAACAGTTCCACTTTGTACTCACTCTTACAAAGTTGTCAGGGAACAAACCTCTTCTGCCTTTGAGCTGTCCTTCCCACCAGCCTCCATCATCTTTCCTGATATTGGTGATTATGTCACCTACAGTGATCGTCAGCTCGTCATCGTGTTGAGCTTTGTAGTCAAATTCCACTATCGCCTCCACTAAAAGAGAAAAACACATATTGCATAGTTATTGACTGTACGTTTATTTTCCATGCCTTTGAAAGGAATAAGAAAGCACTAATCCAGCTACAGACTCTCTGTGAAAGTAATATATTCAGATCAACCACAAGACTACAGCAAATAGGCCACATTTAATAGTAGTATTTTGTGGCTAGCTACTAGAGGAAGGCCAAAGAGAAAACCTCAGGAAGGCCCATTATGGCTAAGACAGCAAATGGCATGCGTTTTTCTTTGCTGATTAAAGGAAATTGATTTGTGCTACTTTAGCAGTATCTACTCAGCTGGCAGCACTGCAATGTTGATTTTAATTTCTTGGACAATGTTTTAGCCTTTGTTTGCAGGACTTGTTAGGCATTTTACTTTTGGAAGCATTCTCAAGTCCATAAATTTTCCGAGCCGCAGTCACCACACTGTACCTCCTTTGCTCAATATGCTACTATTAACCTAAAAGCTATTTTTTTTTTTTTTTTGGATTATGCCACGTTTCACTGTTATTTATAGAGTAAAGCAGGCCCCTGTGAGTGAGCACACATTCACAGCATTTCACTGTTGGCAAGATAAATTCATTTTCACTTGGGTTTACACAGCAGAGGACGTGAGGATAAAATATTGCTGCTGCTCCACAAGTCAGCTAACACGTCAGCTATGGTGTGTTATACGCTTGCCTCCACCTATACGGCATGCCCTCTGCTTTTCCTGGAAGGCTCCCTGGCACAACATGTGCAACAAGGTTCCCACAGATTCTCTCCCATATACTGTACAATCACTGTAGCGATTAAGGGAAGTCAGAGGCAGAACAAAAAGTTCTTTAAGTATTTACCATTCATATATTGACAATTCATCATGTATCTACTACGAAAAGCCTGAGTGGCTCAAGGATAGATGTATCTGTAAAGACTTTTCTCCTGTTTTCTTCAGTGGAAAACCATGCCCCAGGATGTTCCACCAAAACATTTAGCACTTCAAATGTTCAAAGAGGAAAACGAGAACTAGTTTTGCTCTCTGTGTGAAGGGGTGGCCATGGGAACTCGGCAAGATGTGCCCACCAGAGAAGCAGCGCAGCTCCCGCAGCAAAGCCAGCCACTGGCCCCCACAGTCGGGGCTCTGCCTGAGGAACAGGGGCACTGAGGGCTACACCCAGCTAAGCTGACAGGAAGGCAGTTACTCCTTCCCACCTGCAGAAGGGCGCACAGACACCAGGCAAACGCTTCGCCTCCCCTCCGCCAGTCAGCGCTAACAGAGCGCCCTGGCCCCGGGTGCCTCCCGGGCACCGGCGGCTGCCGAGGGCCCCGTGTTCACCCTCCGAGCACCGCCGGAGCCTGCCAGGCACATCGCGCCCCTCACTGCCACGCTCAGCCGCAGCTCGGTCCAGCCATGAAAAGCCACAGCCGCTTTTTTTCACAATGATACCACAGAGCTCAGAGCCATATCCGCAGAGCTAGAAACATCAAAATGACAAACCCACTGTTCTCTGTTTGAGCCTAAAAGCCACCGCACTCTGTTTGGCTGGAATTTGTCATTTGCTTTCCTGTTTCTCCTCACCTATCAAAACACTTACAAGCACTTGCTTTGCAGGAAAAGGGTCCAGATATAAAACTTCCGGGAGCAAAGGCAGACACAGCAGCGCAACCGATTGCTTCTGCCGTGAAACCCCAAAGCACACTGAAACCACAAATCTGATGAAGGCAAGCGTTAGGCAGCTGCTAACTCCGTAATGACCAGGCACGGAGGAAGAGTGGCACCACATACGAGCAGGTGACAAGCAAACAGAACTCAAAAAAATTAACCACAAAGGCTTAACTTAAAATCACATCACATCACAGAGGCTGCGAGAAACCTCAAGAGGGCTATAGTTCGCTCAGGCCCCCTGCTCAAAGCTGCGTCACGCAGAGCAGGCTGCTCAGGACACTGCCCAGTCGGGCTTTGAGCAGCTCCCAAACCAGAGACCACCCTCGCTTGGAAACCTGTTCCAGGCCCTGACCATCCTCTCAATAGAGATAAACAAGCAAACAGAAAGAAATCTGATGCTTCAAAGGGATTTCTTTTATTTCACTTTGTGCCCAATTCCCTCCTGCCCTTTCACTTGATACCACTGAGAAGAGGCTGCAACAGCCATAAGAGATTTAGACACTTGGATCAGTTCCTCTAGGAGCCTCCTCTCTCCAGGCTGAACAGCCCCAGCTCTCCGAGCCCCCCCTCCTATGCCAGACCCTTCAATCCCTAAATCATCTTTGTGGCAGTCACTCCAGGATATCCATGTCTGTGCTGTACCGTGGAGCCCAGACATGGAGCCAGCACTCCAGGACCTGCTCTCCAACGCTGTTCCCCAGCCTGCAAGAGGCGTTGCTTCTCCCCAGGATCAGCTCTGGCACCTCACTTCTTGAGGTTCCTCTTTGCCCGCTTTTTTGAGCCTGCCGAGGTCTCTCCAAAAGCCAGCGCGACCCTCTGCTGTGCCAACCATGCCTGCAAGTTTTGGATCCCCTACAAACTCACCGAGGTGCACTCTGTCCCATGGTGCACGTCATGAAGCAAAGATGTCCCACAGCACTGGCACCAGTATCGATCCTCGGAAGGCACCACCAAGGACCGCCCTTTGGCTGCACCTCATGCCACTGAGCACAACCCTCTGAGGCCAGCAGTTCAGTCAGTTTTCAATCCCTCTCACTGTCCCTCCTGAGCTTGCCTACGAGGATGTTATGGGAGATGGGGTCAAAAGCCTTGCTGAAGCTGAGGTAGACAACATCCACTGCTCTTCACTTAGCCACTGAACTAGTCATCTCATCACAAAAGGCTGGTCAGGTGTGATCACTCCTTTATAATCCTCAGTGACTATTGCCAATTACCTTCTTGTTCTACATGCATTTGGAAATGGTTTCCAGAGTTACCTGCTTCATCACCTTTCCAGGGATCAGGATGATCAGTCTCTAGTTCCTCATTCTTGCACTTTTTGATGGCAGGAATCTTGTCCAGGGACCTGAAGACCAGTCCTACCAGTAAAAACCGAGAAGGAGAAAGCATCGGGTACCTCTGTCTACTTGTCATTTGGGACTAGGATCCCGGCCCATTCAGCAGCAGGCTCACTTTTCCCTAGCCTTCCTTTTGCTAGTGGTGCCTCCACAGGAGCTTTCCTTTTGCCCTTGATATTCCTCACCAGATTCAACTCCACTTGGCTTTGGCTTTCATAAACTTTTCCCTGCATGCCTGCATGGTGTCTTTATATTCCTCCTTTACATGCCTCCTTCCACCTCCTGCAAGCTTTCTTTTATGTCTGAGGTTTGTCAGGAGCTCCTTGTTCACCCTTACAGGCTTCTTGTTACCTCTGCTGATTTTCCTGCTTCTGGACATGAACCACTCTTGAGCTTCAAGAAAATGATCCCCCAGGAAGGGGGTAAGGACTTGGGCACAACTACGGATTCTTCAAATATGCTTTCTTGACATTGGGTTGCAGCAACATATACAAATGACTCTTTGAAGTCTTAAAGGAGATCCAGTACCTATACCTATTGCTATGCTTGCAATTTTCCTGAAGGTGACTGCAAAACTGACATCATTCTCAACAGTTTCATTCTCTTTATTTTCCTGAAGAAAGAATAACCATCAGGACAGGGCTGGTGATTTGACTCTACAGCTACTTGGGACATGAGGACATGGAATCATCTTTCTGAAGCTTAGGGCATCTGTCTTGCTATTACTACTTCACATGCAGACAGTTGCATGCATGCAACCACTTTTGTTTTACTAAAAGTTTAATTAAACAAACACCTCCTCCCCCCCCCCCCGCAAGACACTTATTAAAAAAATATAAATATTTTTAAAAGCTGTCTCCTCTCAGATTATTTAATTGCTGTAACATAAGCTGATGGAGACATACAAATCACCAAAAATGAAGCACCCAATCAAGATGTTTATAAACTTTCAACAGGAAACCAAGAGTACAGTTTGGAAGGAGGAATAAGAGCACACCTAACAAATGTGCAGATTATGACAAACTAATGAGAATGTGCTTTGGAGATCACTCAAGTTCTCATTCATCACATTACTGATGCCTGTAGAGCACATAACAGCCTAAAAGTGTTTCATAATTTATAGGTCTGTGGAGCTGCAGCTTTTATACCAAACTCATTTTTTAAAAGCACGCTCAAGGATTTTCATGGCATTTTCTCAAACTGTGCTTTGAAAAATTAATTCTGCCGCTCAAACCTAACCTCACTTGCTTCCTCTGAGGTGAAGTTTTGTCTCCAGGAAGCTGCATCGCCACTGGGGCCTGGACGGATGGAGGCACGTTAAGGGAAGGCGGACGCAAGGTTTGTCTGCAAGCCCCTCGCTCCTGGAGCGCTGTTGGAGCTCTCTGCTCGGGAGCTGGGCTCAGAAAGCAGCCCAGGCTGCGCAGTGATTCAGGAGGGGAGAAAACACACTCGAAGAGGGAGCTCCAACTAATCTGACTTATTAACTAAAAAAAGGCCCAACGCTACCATGGTAAACAGTTTGTTGTGCTAAGAGCCACAACCTGCTACCATTTAAGCCGTGAACAAAATAAAAACGACAGAATTAGGACAGACAGAACTGGCTTATCTTTTTGGCACCTTTTTCTTTAAGATATTTCACTCCATGATGCTTAAAAGTCAAACCTTTCTCAGCTCTCAATCACTAGCTATTAGGTTTTTCTTCTGTCAGTGCTGTGAACCAGGAGTTTAAACATAGCCTTCCAGTTATATTTAAAATAAGATTAACTGGGAAAAAAAATGGGAAAAAAAAAGTTGAAAAAAACAATTCCAGAAACTTTAAAGCTCCAGTTAGTCCCACTTTTCATTCTCTGAATTAGTCTTATGTATTCACCTGCAATTATTTTGTTGGCAATTACAGAAATTTTCTATTGATTGTAGTTTATTATTTTCCTTGCAACAACTTAAATTGCAAGTAAAACCTAGTCTCTCAAAACTGACCTAGTCAGATTAAGCATTTTTTTTTAAGGCCACCAACATCTGAAGATAGAAACGCCTGAGTTTGTGCTGTTTTCAATTACTCAACTGTGTCTTTCCAAGCAAGAAATGAATCAAGAAAAGAAACACAGTTTTGCTACTGTGCAACCCAAACGACGTTATTAAGCTCGTTTCTAGCGACATTGGAGGCGTGCAGGCACAATGGGAATGTTTCGGACATCTCTGGCACTCCTCCACCCCAGTAACAGCAGCCATATGGCGAGCACTGCGCTGCTTGGGCGGCAGCGCCGCGTCGCACACGGACACAGCCCCCCGGCTGCTGCACGCGGCCAGACAGCACAGCCCCAGGGTTCAGAGCTTCTCTGCTACAAGTTTTCTGCCTTCCCAATTACTACTCACTCAGCTCCAGTGAATGATAAACACACATGTTGCCTTGGCTTCCCCTAAAAAGCAGAACTGAAAGTAGACAAACTACCTCCAGATTTCTTCCACTAGAGCTTTAAATTAAGGCTCAAATTGCATTTCCTCAGGTGAGAGTGCCGCAGAGCTTTTCTCTTTTGCATAAATATAGCTTTTTTACAAATAACAAAGATTAACTCAATAGCAGGAACAGGAATCACAGCAATCCACTTAAGCTATATTCTGCATAAGCCTCAACAGAAAGGTCTCCATGACTGCAGACAGCTTTGCGTTTTCTACAGCCTACAGAAATTCAATCAATGATCAAAAAATATTAATCAAGAAGTTGGACTCTCTATATATACAAATATTTTTTTTTTGGTACATGGTATTCTTCCATAAAGCAATTATGGAGATCCATTTGTGCAGGAAACACTTAATAGTTTATCAATAATTGCCACTACAGATACATTTTATAACTGGTTTACAGACTGGCCTTCAAAATCCATCTGCCTCAAAATTTGCTTGACAATGTCTTACTTCAAAGATGCTATTTGGAAAGGGAGTGCAGGTATAAGCCAGGGCATATTCTACACTTAGCGCTTTATGGGCACTTTTTTTTTTCCTTAATATGATTTAAATAAGTATTTTTGCTATACGATAGGTTGCAATACAGCTCTTAGTAAGGCATTAGAATCCAGTACTACGGAGAAAAGTCAGTAGCTTTTATCAGACAAGTCATGGAATCACAGAATCATTATGGTTGGAAAAGACCTTCGAGAGCGAGTCCAACCATAAACCCATCACCCCCACGCCTGCTAAACCATGTCCCTAAGCGCCTCATCTACACGTTTCTGAACACTGCCAGGAACAGAGACTCCACCACTTCCCTGGGCAGCCTGGTCCAATGCTTCACCACTCTTCCCATGTAGAAATTCTTCCTAATGTCTAACCTGAACCTCCCCTGGCACAACTTCAGGCTATTTCCTCTTGTCCTGTCGGTAGTTATTCTGGAGAAGACACCAACTCCCACCTCACTACAGCCTCCTTTCAGGTAGTTGTAGAGAGCGATAAGGTCTCCCCTGAGCCTCCTCTTCTCCAGACAAAATAACTCCAGCTCCCTCAGCTGCTCCTCACAAGGTCTGTGCTCCAGCCCCTTCACCACCTTCCTTGCCCTCCTTTGGACACGCTCCAGCACCTCCATGACCTTCTTGCAATGAAGGGCCCAAAAAACATAAAGCATGTCTTACACCTGGAACTCATTGGAGAAAGTTACTTTCCATTTGATATTCCTGGGCTGACAACCTAGAACAGTAAGACTGGGGGATGGCTTGAAAACCAAATGTGTGACCTATAACACAGTTGTTCTCTGGACTCCAGGAACATGGAGCAAGTGTGGGCTACTACAGCACAAATGTGTTTGAGATGAAGACGATGACGGATTTACAAAAGCCCTGGCAGCATTTATTAGAGCAGGACTGCATGGATGGGGCTGCCTTAGCATAATCACTGAGTGCCCAACTGGGATGCCCGCATCCCTCCTGTCCAGAACCATCGGAGCTCCTGCAGACAGCAGTGCTATAACTTTTCTACGATGAGGGTAAGAAATAACTGAATGTTAGTGAGCATCTGCAAAGGAAATCACTAAGTTATTACAGAAGAATAGAAATTTTGGAACGGCCTCTCCTGCCAGAGAGCAAAATAATCTGTAGTCTGTGAAGACTCAAACCTTGTTAGTATCTTTGTATGTTATATATAATCCAAGATGAAGGAGCCACTGAATAGCCCCTTTCAGGCACCACTCTACCGAAACAGAAAAGTCTTTTGCCCACTGCTAGCCATAAAGACGCACACAAAAATGTTAATATACCATTAGGTTCACAGCTTAAACATAAGTAACAAGTGGCATTTTTAAGAGAGATTGAACTCCTTAACTTTTCTTAAAATCTTAACTTTGAAGCATAGGTATGGCAGGAAAAAAAAAAAAAAAAACAGAAAAAAAAGCTTGTTTGACTCAAAGTGATCACTGAAAAAGCCACAAAATTTTCATGAAAAATGAACTCTAGATTTCCACCCCCACACTCCCCAAACACTACACTTACTATCAGAAATAGTACTCCCTGCTGAAATTATTTACAAGAATTCAGCTCCATGAAAAGAGGGAGGCTTGGGAGAAAGACTGTAAGATCAGAGGGAAAAACCTGTATCTACTGAATCTGTGAGAGGTTAAATCCATGCTAAGCAGTAAATGGTAACTCCTCTGCTAAGGCAACACTTTCCAGTTTACTTTTACATTTCCATTTTGAGAACATGGCGGGGCTAGGGGGAAGGTAAAAGTCATAGTCCTAGAATAATATCCTCACTCACATCCCCTGGCTGTAAGAAGGGGAGAGATCATAGATGGCCCCCCAAAAGCCATTCCGCACTTGCAGCTTTCCCTTCTAGGCAGCAGTGGCAGCTCTCCTCACTGGCCCGGCAGCCCGAGGAACTGCCCAGTTTCCCAGCTGAAACCTGTCTCAGCCACTCATCCTCACCCCCTGCACGAATGCTGCTACTGCTGCTGCTCAGGAACCCTCCGTACCTTCACAGCTTTCTGGGGTCCTGCAAATCCTGGATGGTTAGTCACACAGTTGCTAAAATGCAATATATTTTATTCAGGGGAACAGAAGTTTTATGGAAGGAACCGCTGGAAAGTATTCTGCAAAGACAACTGTCTCTGCTTGCAACACTGGCAGAAAGTTTCAGGAAAAGTTGAAATAGAAACAATCTTCATTGAGAACTGTATTTGTAAAAATATGAAGAAAGCATATGGTCATTTCAATCACAGACTGAAATTTAAAGATACCGATAAACCTATAATGATCTTGCACACATACTTCTTTTACAGGAATCACAAATTCTGAAGTCAGGATTCTTTATCTGGGGCCATTTGAAGGGGATCCACCTCTCCCAAACCTTCCCCACAGACACACATGCCCTTACACAGTTCAGCACTTGCATAATCCTTAGCCTCATTTCGCCAATGGAACCACAGCAGCCACTACTGAAGCACTTGAGAGACGGGGAGTGTCTGAGAGGAAGGTCCTCTGTGCCGCTCACACCTGAACGCTGGCACAGAAATGCACCCAACCAGGCGCCTGCGCGCGGCCATGGAAAGAGAACTCGTGAGACCTGTGTTCTTGACCGCCACTGCCTCCTGCTGCCCGCTTTCAGGGGGTGTTCAAGTGTGCGAATCCAGGTTTACACTAGTTGGCTGGTGCAGAAGACCTGAAGATATTTAACTCGGGGGGAAAGAGAGAACATTCTTGCTCAGGACTGTGACTCTTCTCTGGGCAGCAGCTGAGCTGAAACTTTCCAGCTCACACAGAGCCCCAGCCGCACTCCAGGAAAGCAGCAGAGTTGGTCATCTGCTTTTCTGAAGCAGGGTTGCTGTGCTTGTATCCTGCTTTGGACAGCACCAGCACCAAGTTATCCCAGTGGAACTTACCCAGCAGGGCAGGAACTACTTTATTTTATGATGCTAAGGCACTAATATGACTGCAGTTAATCACGAAAGTCTTATGGCTCCCGAGTTATCTAACTGCAAATGCAAGAAGTCAGTATGTATCTTTCTGCATGTGTGTGGGAGTTTCCTTCACATAAAGCTACACCTATTTCCAAACAGTCACAGGGCAAACAGTTTCAGACAGGTACTTCCAATAAATGTTGTTTGTTACTTTCTGGGTTTCTGGAAGGACACATTAGTTGCCTCCCATTAAACTCAAAGTCACACTCCTATCTCTGATACAAACTTTCAAAGCAACCTGCCAAACCACATCCAATGACCCACACAAGCAGCTAAGGAGTAAGCAAAGACAGAAAGATAACCACGGGAGCTCTGAGTCACAGCAGCGGGATCTGTGTTCCAAAGGCTCCCTTACACTCCACTTCAGGTGCCACAAAGGCATTTCATCTGATCTCCTCACCCCCTTGGCAGGTTACAGATGGCACGGGGATTCTTTGGCAGTCATGTGGCTAGTCCTCTGCGAAGCACTCACAGACCATGAATTAATTTATCCTTTCCTACAGGGCAGAGAGGTCCTTCCACCCTGGACCACTTGCCACTGAAAGAGAGTATTTTTTAAATTATTTTAATTCATCAATCCATCAGCAAATGCTCCCAGTATACAGCCCTCACAAACGAGCTTCCTTCACAGTTCACACTGCAACCAAGCTCACAGTCTACACACATTGCAATAATGGGCAACTGAAGTTATACATGGAAAAATTGTCTTGGGACTTGGTTGACTTGTTCTAACATCATTTTTTCTGCTCAACTATTAATGCACACAACAACCCCTCCAGAAGAAACAGAAGGCTGATTAGAGCCAGACAGAAACATTCTATGTCATCTTAACATAAATTCCTGGCTCCTCTGGGAGCAAAATTATTTTTATCAATAAAAATAACTCTGAAGATCTGCTGAAAAGTGCAAAGTACAAAAATACATATCCATTGCTGGGATCAATATATAAAAAGGAGAAGAGAATCCTAACTTCAGCTATTCAAACAAAGACAAATAATTCTGACTTGACTGAAATTATATACTCATTAAACCTTGGTGGTAATACTACTTTCATCTGTCTAAATCACATTCTCAAATAATTAAGAGGTTAGAAAGGATGTTAGCTCCTTCTTCAGAACAAGGAGAAGGAAGATCACACTATTCACAGCTAAATATAAAGGTAAATATTACCATATATACATAAAGCAAAAATCTTGACAGCTCCTACCGAAGAATCTATCAGCATAAAAATGAAGCAAGATAGAAAACTCACAGTCCTGAAAAGTAGCTGCTGTTTAAGATTACTCAAAAGCACCAGTCTGGTGCAACTGCCACTTGGTTTGAGTTCCATGATAATATTTGTGGAGGATGATAGATAAGAACTGAGGTAAAAGAGCAGTTCAAAAAGAACAGAAGGCCAGGAAAAAAAGGCCCTTTAAGTGATACAACGTAACATCATTTAACTCCCAGGAGGAGTTAAAGGAGGAGTTAAGAGGAGTTTGTGGTCGAACACTTCCTCGTAACCTTTGTATTTTTTATGTACTACATAGATTTTAATTAAACTTAAAACTTTTGAATTTCTGAGAACAATATTTACCCTACCTCACTAAAAGCAGGACTAGAAAACTGTGTGCTAGCACTGAATGAGGCTTCGCAGAGGAGCTCTGGAAGATTTCCCCAGAGAAGTCCCAGATGCTGCTGTCACCAGACAGCTCTTTTGAGGAAGAGGAGGATGGGGAGGATAGGACATGTTCCTCT
This sequence comes from Microcambeva ribeirae, assembly GCA_035222435.1. Taxonomy (NCBI): domain Eukaryota; kingdom Metazoa; phylum Chordata; class Actinopteri; order Siluriformes; family Trichomycteridae; genus Microcambeva; species Microcambeva ribeirae. The sequence continues at coordinate 14,519 of JAYECN010242215.1, forward strand.
GCATATAGTCACATCTTCTAAATGTGCTGGTTACCTCAAGACACGAGACCATGAAGTGCCACACAGAAGCATCTCGTGGCCTGCCTGCTGTCAGGAGTGGCAATTGCTGCAGTAAGAGGTTGATGGCAGCAGTAGATTGATGCAGGCAAAATTCCTGGCATGTGTTACAGCCCTTTACCACTTAATGTCAGCTATACACAAACACTGGCTCATAAAATAACCAGTACAGATTTCCCTCAATTTCATGAAACTGCATTATCTTTAAGACAGCAGCTGCAAACTATTTACCCTAGTAACAACTCTTGTGTGTGATCAGACTTGTCAAACATTAAGACTACAACCCAATGGCAGGCTTTAACTAATGCATCAGAAACAGTCACAAAGAGATGTGCTGTGCAACAGTCAGGGCCCCAACTTGCCATAGAACAGGAATAATCAGCAGCTTTTTTTCTTTTTCTTCTGCCTGTCTTTTATGTACATCCAAGCATTTTGATCTGCAGAACTGAGCATTCAGCAAAAGGTCAGGCGCAGTATGGAAGTCCTCAGCAGTTTAATGATTTATAAGCCAAGGAAAAAACCACACTTGCTATGGTGCTTCCACACACAACGTACTGACAGGCCTTACGGGAGCTGTAAAAGCTCAGTATGTGCTGGGGCTCAGGGGGGTTAAACAGGAGAGCTTAGGTCACGGATAATTTGCATCTCACCACTGTGGTCCAGTTCGAGATTTACACATTGCATTAAACCACCTCCACTAAGCTTCAAATTACACTGAAATAACAGAAGAAAAATATAGGCATAAGATTAAAGCAACATAACTTTCACTATGTACACAATAATCAAAAGGAGGACAGAAGCATTTGGAGGAAGGTCACACACACACGCGTGCTCAAAAACACCAAAAAAATTACTGCCAACCAGCATGTTACTTTTTTATTGATTGATACTGAAATCTCATGAGGTTGTCACTCATAATTCTTACCATTTTCTCTTTCTCTACCAGGTTCTTCTATTCTACTTCAAGCTCTGAAAGAGTAGCAGTGCCCAGAGTAAAGCTGCTTTAAAAGCAGTAACTACTGCATGAAAGCACTCACAGGTCCCAGACGAGTCATGGGGAAACAAACCTAACTACCATATCAGGTTAGGTGCTGACTCTGTGCATTCAAACCTTTCAAGGCATTTCAAGTTTAGAATTCAGAAGACTATTCTGAGGAACAGAGGTTGAGATGACATCCTTAGTGCCTGTTTTCTCCCAGTTCAAACCAATTTCTGCAAGTATATTTTTCTGGATGTCACAGTAAGTGAAATTCACAGCAAACCGGTACACTTTTTTTTTTTTTTTTTTCTATTTGTACAAACAAAGATGTTCTCCCATCACAGCCATGAGCTTCTCTGTTTTGTTTTTTATGTTTTTATGTGCAGACCTGTGTGAGGAGGCATTTCCATTTACAATTTTATTTTCTTTTTCTCTCAATAAATAATTATCTGGATTTTGAAAAAAAGGCAAAGAAGGCAGGTCCGATGCTGCAAGTAAAAGACACAGCTCCTCAGAGATCTTTTGGAAGACATTTCTGGTAGCAAATTAAAGACCTCGAGGAATCAGACACCCTCACTTCCAAGAGGTTGTTTAAAACTTGAGGAGCACTGACAAGCTTATGTTTAGAGTAAGTTTTCGAAGCGACATATTACCCAGAGTTTTTCCAAGACAGACGATCTTGAATGCAAGAGCATCTGCAAGCCAAGCAGTACGTGTGACAGCTTCTCATTGACTTTCTCCACGGGCAGGCACAGCTTGGGCCTGCTGGCAGCCTTGCCCCAACAGGGGACATGAGCCACCGCAATGTGGCGCCCAGTCGCGCTGCGCGCGGAGCTGCAGCACAAACACCCGGCGGCAGCTGGACACAGGGCCCTTTGCTGCCCCAGGACACGGGGAAGGAGGGGACAAACAGTGGCAGGATGGAGCTCTGGGCAGCCAGGGGAGACATAAGCAGCGGCAATGGAGCCTATTGTGCTATAAACAATTGTCTGCCCAAGGTCCCTGCCCTCCTCCCATCCTCAGGAGCAGTGCGGGCGCTGCCTGCATCACAGCAGGGCGGCCAACAAGACAGTCCCCTCGACCCCAGACAGAGCGACAGGAGCTGCCTCAGCTATCAGAAGGGAGCACTTTGGTTAAAATTATGTCCCCGGGAGGACACAGGAGGCAGAGACAGAGCTCACATGCAGTGTTAACTAACTGCCTTGACCGTGTCCTCCAGCATTAAGCAGAAAGCTGCACTTCTCCTCACCTAAGTCTCCTGAGCTTTACCCATGTGAGCTCTAATGAGCTCTCTTAGTTTCCTATGATCCAAGCTATGGAAATCAGAACCCAAAACCTATGCTACGTTTTAGGATGACCTAGAGAGGAGAAGGTAATTTCTTGCATTCAGGATCTCTGTGCCAAATAAGGCTGAATTGACATCAAGCCCTTCCTTTCGGTTTTTGAGAGACGCTGCCAGACTCAAACAAATGGGAACTGAATTTCCACTTAAAATAGCAACATCCTGTGTTTAAGTTCTCCAAATTTAAAAACATCCGCACTTCAGCAGTCAGCTTGAACAACCTCCACAGCTTGTTCTCCTCTGTGCACCACAGAAGCACCATGAGTCTATTGGCTCAGTCCCACCGAGTCTGACAACAGTGAGGTGCCTGGGGAAGCCCTGGGGAGGGGGAAGATACCTCCGCTTTTACCTTCAGAGGCACCAATTCAGACCTAAAAAACTCAGAGCACTAAAGCAGTGGTCTCTAAGAGAGGGGCAGTCCCTTTCCTTGCTCACAGGGCATTTACAAGAAACCAATAGAGTTGTCTCCCTAATTCTGAAGCGAAATTAGCAGAGAGCACTCATCCACTTGCAGACACAGACTGTCTGCACCATTCTGTAAATATCTGCATTTCAATAAAGAGAGTGTTAAGCATGCTGTGTAGGTGAAGTATATAGGAGCATTTCCTAAAAGCAGAGCAGCAGTGCACTTGAAAGATGAATGAGAGAGAAGTAAAGATGAATCTGAAGGAAGAACAAATGAAGAGATGAGGAACATATCTGAAAAGAAAATAATAAAAAAGCAGAATGCGTGCAGCTATTTTTTCCTGATAAATACGTGGGAAACAGAGGTGATGTTGTTTACAAATAAAAACAACTTACAAGGAAAGAAGTAGAGATAGAAATACTTCTGTAAGTGATACGAAGAATAAAAAATTCCTGAGTGTCTGTCTGCCGTCTGAGTGACAGAAAGGGGTGAAAGAGCAAGAAAGGCACAGGAACAAAGATGACAATTTCTTCACGCTTGCACAGAAAATGATAAAATACTTTGCAGAAGAATAAAGATCTTTTACCACCATGGAACTGTGCAGACAACTATGAACCAGCAGACAGTAGTTTATCGTTAACTAGGTAGCATCTTTGCAAGCCATTTATCTCAATTTGCCATCAGCCAATGTCAGATAATTGAGATGTCAACTAATGAAGAACACTATTTATGGTGCTACCCATGCAAAATCTGCCGTCTTTAAAATAAGCATCATGCTCAGTGCAAATCAAAGGCAGCAATTCTGAAATGCAGTATCATGTGACAGAATGAAAAGCATTTGAGTTGACCTCAGTGACCAGAGTAAAAGTGACACGAGTATTTCAACTCCATTTTTAAGTACAGTTAAATACCTCAGCTGCAGACACAAGAGAATTAATAGTTTTTCAGAAAGGGACTTCACGTTTTATGAGAGATCATTCCTCAGAGAAGGGGAGGCAGCAAATAGCAGTGGTCCAGGCCCAGATGAGTATCAAAGCAAATGTAACAAAAGGAGGTAGCCACAGTAAAGTCAGATTTCTCTGCGTCCCAGCTGAAAGGCTTCTCTTGCAACTGAAAGAGCTGATCGTGCTTGCAGAGATGAGTTGGCTACTCAAAGGTACCATCAAGCAGGGATGTCCAGCTCAGGTCTTCAGCAACACTGACTCAAGAAGGAGGCAGATGAGGAAATGGAAGGTTTCTTTCAGCTGTGTTAAGATCTTGCACCGATACAATGGCAATTAGCAAAACTGCCTGTGCTTTATTCAGAACTGCCCCCCTATTAAATACACTCCACCCCTACAAAACTGGAGTAGCTTCATACAGATAACTAAACTTGATTCAACACGATCAACAAGACTCCCAGGATGGTCTATAAGTATGAAAACAACTGAACAACTGGTCATACATGTAAGCTAAGCAACTAATATCTGACACAAATCCACCAAAAGTTTTATTGCATATTGCTGGAATAATTAACTATGCTAAATTTACTACAAAAACAACCCACAAAGAATACACTTCCAAGTGATTAAATATGAAATCAAAACAAAAAATAATCAGATTGAAATTAATAAATAAACTATGAATGATGAACTCAGTGCAACAAATCACTTGCCATCTTAGAATGCGATCAAAGTTAAAATTCACCTCTTTCATTAAACAAAAACATAACAAAACTACAGAAAAGTATCAGAATCACATCTACTACTTGGAGAGGCTAAGTATTTTGATACTGAAGTCAAGTGCTGTGAAATCTTAAACATCTCTAGACTTCAAGATGGTGTAAAGGTTAACCTTTTCTTCTCTACCAGTCATCTAGTCTTAGAATTTCTGCTACAAAAGGCAGAAGTTTGTAAACTTCAGCCAAGCTGTCAACAGTGCTACAGTGCTGCCAACAACTGCTGGCAGCTCGTCTTTGCCTTGAACAAAAATGAAAACTGAAAAATAGAAAGTGTACTGCATCATACAACAAGGAATGCTTCATAGCATGAGGGCTTGTAAATACATCTGGAGACATCTGTAGTATTCTTGTGTAACTGGAGTCCAAGAAAAATTAGATCAAGCTGTGGCTCAGCTAGTAGCCAGTTTTACAGTTGTCACAAGGAGAGCAAGTTTTCACTGCTGCAGAAGGCTATCATAGAAAAACAAGCAAACAGGTCCCCTTGGCCAAGTTACCAGCATGTTAGTGATGTCTGCAGCCAAGGATGAGGATGACTCAGTAACCTCAGCTAGATGATATTCTTGATTTAAACCTGAGATGAGAGTTTGCAATTAATGGCTTTACATTTGGCTCAGAAATAACGAGTTCTGTTAATGTACACTAATACTTTAATGCTTCTGCTACCTTCAACTATAGCATTTATTAGTCTATGTGAAAAGACAGTGCTCTATACAAAGAGGCTCAGGCTGTCACTGGCCATAGATAGTTAGATATCGCCTAACATAGCACCAGCAGTTGCACAGACCACTGGAAACTCCTTTGTGTTCCCTCCTCTAATAAAAACCACACCCTGAGGTGAATTTTGTGTTTGTTTTGAGAACTCTTTATTGATAACAAGCACCAACACGTTGCTTTGTAAATGAACAAAGTTTCCTGGAAATCACAAACAAAGGACACAAAGTGACATGTCCTTTTTGTAAGATTTTTTTTTAAAGGCAAGTCAAATCAATCTTACAACAAATTACTCATGGAACACAAACCACTTAACTTTTGCTTATGAGCAGTGTGACCATTGACAACTAATTAAATATTGAGAGAATAAGTTGGGCCTTGACTTGTAACATATGCTACCATTCTGTACTGATATTTTCTTAGAAGGTAGTGGGGCATTAGTTCCCCGGGGAGTTGCACAGCAATAATGATTTTGTTCTCCATGAATAGACTTACACCGGTCTTGGTGTGCGCTGCTTTCAGTCATCAGAAGTGATTTTGCTTCTGGAGGAAAGGAAAGGAAAGAGAAACCTTTTGATTTTCTGTTATATTTCTAGCAAAGTTCAAAGGTTCTGTTCAAAATGCACTCTTTGCGCTGACATTACAGACAGGGGTTAGGGATATTTTCCTCATATAACCACTCAGATTCTATAATGCATTATGCTTGCTGCTAGAGAGAACTGTTTCATCGCAGATGAAGCTGCTGATCACCAGCTCAGGATAAATCTTCATTATAGGAGGAGAGCAAACTCTCAGAGCCTCCCACATTGGAATGCCAACTGCTATGCATAAGAATAAGAACAAAGACATCTTCACCTCTCCTTCCCTGATCACCCTGGGCACTCCTTCCTCTAAGCCAAGATTATGTTCAAAAGAAAAGAGAGGTAGGGCACCCCAACAGTCATCTGCCTGTACAGTTTTGAAGTGGATGTGACCATTTGCTTTCTCAAGGTTTGGTTTTCCCTGATGGTCCCCAATGATCAATAATAGGAAGGAAAACAAAAACCCCTATTTGCTAATACAATCCACAACTAGTGCACTGCGGTATTACATATTTTCTCACCCAAAAGCTTTTACTGTGCATCCTCTCTGTGTGAAGCAGATTGTCACCCATTGCCTTTAACATCAGCTAAGCTACAGAATTGTGATCCTCACCCCCTTTCTCTTTCCCCTCCCCTTAATATATGCTTTCATTATTTCTCAGCACACACCAAGCACCCGTGCCCTAGAGCTACTTCCCGCACCTGCACCTAGGGAAAACAACCATTCTGTGCTCTAGCATTTTGTATGCTGTGCTTTTACAAACAGCAAAGAAAAGAACCATACAAAAATTCAACAGTTTTTGATGAGTTTTCTCTCCAACAGCAGCACTGGAGGAAACCAGCAGATAGCATCACCGTGGATGCTTTCCCTCTCCAGCACCATCTGGGCAAACCTGCTTGCAGCACTTTGGTGACCTCTCATATTTCAGGGCGGTGGGTCCAGTTGCTCCTTTCACAAGAGCAATTTCACCTTTTCCTCCTCCCAAAGCAGCCTTCTTCCCTTCCCTTCCCGGGGGGAAAAGTCGGCACATCACCTGCAAGGTCACTGCTGAGATCACTGCTCTATGAATTCTGGCACACTGCTTGCAGAGCAGTTACCAGCAGCATTCCCAGATAACTCTCTAGCATTTGGAGAACAAGCATTACAAAAGAAAGCAATCTGAATGACATTAAACATGAGTATAAATTGTAAGATGCGCGTTAATTCTATATATTGTGTTAGTAGCAGTTGAAATATCAAAATAAAGCTGCTTATCAGAAAAAAAGAGTCATTTTAATTACACATTTCCTTACAACTTGGCAGAAAAAGAGAGATGCCTTTTCTAGTTCTTCAACCATGATTTTCTACATATGGGTCTTTGATTAGCACAGAGATCAACAAGAATTTAACTGTTTTAGGAAACTGTATCAACTTAAGTATCCTCTTCTTTACCACACTTCCTGACCTAGAAACAACAGTTAATATTAAACAATACTAATGAAGGATACACTGAGCAAAGAAGAGCTATCTGAAAGGGACAAACAGAAGAGATACCAGCATACAAAAAAAGGCTGTACAATTAAATTATTCCTATAATCTTTATATATATATATATAATTATTTTTATATTTCTCGATTTCAGACCCTCCCTTGATCTATTCAGAAGGCCATTTTTACAATCTCTTACAACAAGAACACTATTATCTCTGGATTCCTAAGGAAAATAAAAGCTGTGCCAGTTATTTTTGCATGAAATTTCCAATAGCTTCCTTAAAATCACAATTTCTGAAAACTCCAGTTGAAGTTGGGCAGTGATGACATCCACATTCACAGGCTGTGAAAAGATAGTGCTATACCAAGCCACTGGAAATCTGTTTCTGAGCAGCTCTAATGCAGCTACCTTATTGACAGGGAGGAACCTACCAACAATATAAAAATAAAATGAGCAAAAATGAATAATGTGAGAAAGAATAAACACTTCACGGGCCAGCAAAGATTTTTACACAACACATCTTGTATAAAGGCAGTTTGCAGTGGCTTCTAGTGAAAATACTCCATGCTAATCACCTTCTTCACGGTGGAAGTTTCAGCCGGAATTGTTCAACTGCTTCCAAAGACAACACTAATGAATGGCACCAGCCACTACTACTTAAAAATTTCTTTGGACCTCTCCGTAATCGTAAGTCTTCACTGCTTTGGAAAGAGAACTTAAAATGTGTCAAAGAGCAAGCCAGATCCACATGCATACTTACTGTCTCCTGTGTGAAAATTACAAAATTCTGCTGAGCTTAAGCCTCATCTCATGAATGGCCAGAGAGCTGCTCAAGCTGCCCAGGCCCCGGGCGGCAGCGCACGGCTCCTGGGCAGGGGCCGGCACAGAGCGTGGGAAGCGGCCCTGGGCGCAGCACTGGCCGGATGGAGGCCGCCGTGGCCCCTGGGCAGGAAATGCGCTCACAGCGCTCGAGCTATCGCTGCCCGGAGAGCAGGGAAAGAGGAAGTGGCCTCTCTGAAATGAGCCGAGGGAAGTAAAGAGATGAGAAAAAGATAGAGAGGTGAGCGCCTGTGAAGGAAGCAGGACACTCAACTGGAAGGCAGGGGATACAGGAGAATGTGCATAGGCACAAGGGGCAATTGGGAGAGGGGAAAAGACAGGAGAAGGGGGTTACACCTCATACAGAACGATCACTCTCAAACAGTTCAGTTATTTCTCTCACGTCACTACTAGCTGTAATATTCCTCAGTTGTCTACAAACTAGCACTGGTGTTTCACAGCAAAGCGTTCTTCTCAATCACTAATGTCAATCCACCCAGTCTGCCAGTGTTAACAGCTTAACTGTTGGAAAGAGAACAGGCTCTCTCAGGATCCAAAGTCCTAACTATAGCGGGGTCACTCTGATCAGATACAAAGAAAAGCAGCTGAGCTTCTCTTCCCCTATTGCAATTGTAAAATTTTAACAGTGTCTTGAAAAATATTAAGAAAAGCAATTACACAAAGCAACAAAGCAAAACCCCAAACCCCAAGACATTAAAGATACCAAGAGACTCATTGACAAGATTGGTGTTTATTTGCAACCGTAACTTAACATTTAGACAAGCGCTATGATACTTAGCCTCTTAGCTGGATTACTATATAGGACCCCTACCTCATTTAATGCATGCAACTGACTGTGCTCTGAAGGGAGGTAAGGAGTGCCTAGTAGAAAAAAAAGGACCTTCCTTCATTTGCTGCAGAAATTGGAAGTGACACAAGAAACCGCCCTACACCTGCGGCTTTGTGACAAGGGCAGTTACACACAGCTTCCTAGGATCACCCTTGATCCTCGCTCTCTCTAAATCTGACAAGAGGTGCTTTTCAAACCAGGTTTGCCATACACAGGTACCATATATTCTCCTTAATTTGCTTTCTGGGCCTCTGACTGCAGTACAGCGGTCTGGTGTGTGAATCCCTTGCAGATGAGACAGAGAGGTTCTCCAGCCACACAGAATGCTAAGCAGTCTTGGTGGTAAAATATAACCACAAAACACTACTTCTGGTCTCAGAAATCCTAAGTAGGGACCCAGTATTTCCCACCACACTGACGATTACCTTTAAGGTCTTTGCCTTATGCTCATTTCAGGATTAGGGAACTAACACCATTATTTCACTAAACTCTTCTGAAAAGCCTGTCGTGAACATATAATATACCCCAATCAGAATGTTATAGAATGTTACAAATCTGTATTTCTTGTTGGCACTGTAAAAAGATGCTTGAGGCCACACACCAAACCTGCCTCTGTATGTGCATGTAAAGAGAGAAAGTATATATAGTCTATGCTACATAATCTCTCTCACACATATATATAACATATACATATGTACACATATACAGACACAGGCTCAGAATTTAAGCGATTTAAAAATAAAAGACTTGGACTCTTAGCACTGTACTACAAATAAAAAATTTCACCTGTCATTTTCTGCATCTAAAACATCTTTCAAATATGCTGACAATATCAAAAATGTTTTCAATAAAACTCTGTTTCCTTTTTGTATCTCATAGAAATATTTAACTTTCATGGAAGTTACTCATACCTTTGCTTCCCCCCGTAAGTTTTCCATTTGTTTTTATGCTACAAGAATCACTTAACCTTTAAAGACAATAACAGCAATGAAAACACACCTGCCTTCCCACCACTGCCGCTTTGCAAAGGAAGGTCAGACCGAATTACAGTGAGTTAGGAAATTCAGTGTCAGAATGAGCTTTAAAGAAGAAGCCAGATGTGTTTGATCAGGGCCAGTTGTGGGAAGGAGGAAAGGGGTGAGGGGGAAGGGAAGGGGTCCTTCACTCCTGAGCTGCGGCAGGGAAAGTTACTTCACGGCACTTCTACCTCTTTCCTCAACCTTTGCACAGCACAGTCTCTCCCCAGAAAGGCCAGATGATCAAGAACATGATTTCTTGCGACGTGCCACACCTCGGACAGCTTTTGACCCCTTCATCAGGCAGGAGCGTCGGCCCTCGCTAGGGCGCCCCGCGCGCGCGCCTACCCGCTGCCACGCGGGACACGCCAAGCCCAGCGAGGGGAGCGTTCCCTGGAAAGGAGCCTCGCGAAAGGCGCCGGCCAGGCGCGCTCGGGGGCGCCGGCCTGGTGCCACCCGGCACCCGGGCTCGCTGCCGCTGCGCGCCCAGCTGCGGGAGCAGCCGAACGGGGCGGGCGCTCCCCTGCTGCGGGACACGCCACCGCATCACAGGGAGGAAAACAAGCGCACAGAAAGGTCTGCCTCGGTCATGCGGGATATTTAGCCGGTTTTAGCGACGCTGCTCCCAGGCTCCCCCCGACAGCAACGCGCTCCCGCGGGTGAAACCGGCAGCGGTGAGAGGGGGGTGTCTCGGGACGGCTCCTTTTGTTCCCGCCGCTCTCCCGTTTTCCGCCGGGCAGCCGGAGGGGAGGCCCGAGCCGCGGCTCCTCGCCGCGCACAACGGCGCGATTCCCCCTCCCGCTGCCCGCGGGAGCCCCCTCACGGGCGGCTGCCCGCCGCAACGGCTCCAACGGCCGCAACGGCTCCAACGGCCGCC
>JAYECN010242317.1:0-25348 GCA_035222435.1 Microcambeva ribeirae
CGGCGGCTCCCGGGGCCGGGCGGGCGCCGCGCAGGACCCGCCCCCAACCTGCGCCGTGCGCGGGGGCGGCTCCTCGGGCCGCCCCCAGCGGCGGTTTTCTGCATTTATCTCCCTTCTGCCCCCCTTTCCCCACCGTTGTGGCCTCCAGCAGCAAGCTCGGGTAGTGGGCGCTGCTCTGGCCCCGCATCCTGCAGCCCTCCCGGCTGCTCTGCTCCTGCCGCCCATCCGCTCCCTGCTTATCCCCACGCCGGGGGTCCCGGCTACCTCCAGGGCCTCCGCGGGGCCGAGACGAGGTCCCCTTGGCGATGCGGGGCCAGCCGAGCGCTTTGCAGGCTCCAAAAGCACAAGGATATGTGTTTAGAAGTGCAGGAGCGACTCAGCGCTGCCTGGGAGACGTTGTCTCCCGAGTTCGCACCAGAATTTTGCCTGACCTTTAATTAAAAGGCTGAGTCCTGCGAGGGGCTGCTCTGGCCAGGGCCACCGGCACCCCAGCCTCTTTCAGGGAGTGTGCAGGAGTCCGCCCTGCTCCTTAACCCTCGCCTGCCTTGTGTCCCTGAGCTTCCACAGATCCAATTCTCCCCCTGGAACAAACACGTACTGGCAGAGCCGTTTCATCGCACGGGGCTCATCTGCCTGGCTCAGTTTCTGTATAAGCAGCTTCTACCTCTTATGCCCGTAACTGGTGAAACTTGGTGTCCTTCGCACATTCCCTGCATGTCTAGTAAGGCAAGTTACAAAGAAGGTTGATATCCTGAACTGCTGGCCACAACCGCTTAATTTGTTACAAATAAATAACTGCATACCTTTAATAGGAGACTGCAGCCGAGAGAGGCAGTTTTAGGATTTAAAAACTCAACAGCTGGTTGAGAATTACTCGCAGTGCACTCTGTGAATGCCCCCAAGTCCGTGTACAAGTGCCTATGGGTTGTGCTTAAAGACCTCAGTGGTGCCGTCTTCTCCAGTAGAAAAGGCTCAGCTCAAGCAGCATCTAAGTCCAGATTCTTTTCCTGTTGTTCACTGGGCTTCTTGCAAGCAGCCTCTCCACAACCTATATAAAGGTGCTTTGAGCTCACGCTTCCTCTTCACATTTCTATGCACATTTCTATGCACATTTCTATGACCAAGTGCATTTCTATGGCCATCTTGAAACTTGGGATTTTTGAATGAAAGTGATGTAATTCTTAAATGATGTAATTTATAGCTTTAAATTAAGGCCTTAGGTTGCAAGCACAAAATCTTAGCATTAATAAAAGCAGAACAGGAAAACCCTGAAGCTTCTCCATCTAATAGTTATAAATTATTTTCTGTCATGATTAGGATTCCACAGTGACACCCACTGCTATGTTTCAGTAGTTAGAGAAAAACATTAGTATAAAGTTCATTATCTGCTGTGAATTTTTTAGACTATACTTAAAATGCAATAACCTAAGTTTTTCAGTATTTAAAAGAAAAGCTCACCGGCATTTCTAAACCATCACAAAAGGAAAGTTTTAATAGATGCAACCTTAACAGTACATATGCTAAAAATGTTAAAAATAAATGTCTTTAAAGCACATGCACGAAACACAGAGTGTGCTGCCTCGATAAGGTGCTGACATTTCCAAATGCCATGTAATTAGCATGTGAAGAAGAGATACGAATTCACCACATGATAACAGCTATTAGCCATCTCTCACCTGAAAAACACAGAGCACGGTGCCTTCCCCTCTCCTAGCAAGGACAGGTCCCGATTTGGCTCAGTTAGTTAGGACTTGTGCTAGTAACCAGTTTGCGCACCAGCCATTGCAAGCTCCACTCATCTCTCCATACCTCGTCATGGTCCTCTATGAATCCCATGGGGTGATCAGGGGAAAGGGGCAGCTTTTCTTTCTAGAGGAGCCTAGCTATGGTCCTCGGGTCTCCAAGCCAAATAAAAATCAAAGGGTCCACAGGAAAGTCAACCCCAAGCACTTAGACTTAATGTCACATGTCAAGTCAGTCATGTGGTCTCTCTTATCTAACATCTTGCCTCAAATCAAGGCTGTCGTGAGATATTGCAGAGAAAGCAGCAAGAAATCCCTCTAGAAGAGCCGAGCATCCTAAACCATGATATTTAATACCTTAATCTAAAGAACTATAGCATTAAAAGTCCTTCTCATGAATCCTTACAGTAATGAGCACTGGAAGGCCTTGAAGACTCTCCTAGAATGGGTGCCACAGAGACAATTTTGAGCAAGACATAGCCTATTGTTAGGGTACAGATAAGGAAGGACAAAAATAGAACTGTATTAATTTCAGACCAGAAATACAGGGAAAATTATATTTGTGCCAAGAAAAAAGAAAGTAATAAAAAATTTTATTTGAAAGGTTTCTATAGAGGCCATTAAAAACAGCAAAGATAGGAGGAAAAAAGAGTAGATGAAAACATCTTTCTGCAGCTTATGAATAACAGATAAACTTTATTCGAGTAATGATAGGGTACAGTTTTATTTGAAGAGTAGCAACCTGCCAATATTAAAGATAAGGACAAATATTTTTATAACTGTTAGAAGAACAAAGCTGATGCTTTTGTTTTACTTGAAACAATTATTTTTCCCTAGGACAGTCGGGTACGTTCAACAGATAAGTTATTAAGCGTCACTTTTGAATTTTAGTTTCATACTGCAGTTACTAAGTGCCTCTGCATATATAATTTCCTTAAAAGGATTGTATTATTATGGAAGTCATGTTGGCACTATGTGAACATACATATTCCTGTCATTATCTGAAAACAATATCCTGAATTGGATACATCCTGTGGGACAAAATAAAACCAAATCACTTTGGTCCAAATGTATTTATGTTACTAAAATAAACACAGAAAGAGGTTTCTTATATATGATGAAGCCATAAAAAAGTCCATCAGTGTTAACACACTGCAGAGCAGCCAGAATGTTTGACCACCTGTACAGGAAACCCCCGAGGATGCCAAGCAACGCACTGCTTAATGCCACCCATAATCCACATACTCCAGTCTTCCAAACTCACAAGTACCATGGCAAATACTTCACCTGGGAGAAGTTACTTTAGCTTTGGGGATTATATTAAAAGGAGCAGTTGTGGAGCTGCTATACAAGCCCACAACAAAATACAGCGTTTGTATCTTCTGCTGCAGTTGCCTGATGCTGGGTACTCACTATCAGATAGGCTGAAATCTGTGTAGAGAAAAATTACAAAAATAAGCAGTGCTGTAACCACAGACTTCCTTAGAGTCATCTTCAGTTCTGCCCCACAACACTTCTACAATTTAAGTAACACAGAAAAATAGGCATAGAAGCAGAGACCCAAGGACATGAAATGATTTGCAGTGAATGGAGCAAGTTTTTTAAAAGTTAAAGAATTAGGAGTTGATTCTTTTTGTTCCCAGCTCAATGTCTCAGAAGAAGACTCTGAAGCCACAGATGTTCCCACCACCCGTCATGGTCTCTTCTCCTGCTGACCTCCTTTGTACTCCAAAGCACTAGTTTGCAGATGCCGTTTCTTCCCAGGAAAACCCTGGTTCCATCTATCCCTGCTCTTCTGTAGAAGAAGGGACAAAGAGGAACAACTCAGACGTTTTAAATTCCCTGCTTAGATCTTCCCTTCGCAAACCAGACCTTTGCCAGCAGTTCACTGGCCCTGCCCAAACCTCACTCACTGCAGGAGCTCTGTTTGATGACACCTCGCTGGGTTAAGGTGCTTCAGCCAAAAGGTGCCAGTACCACCATTTCTGCAGCGGGTGGTGCAAGTGCTTTCATGAATTCACATTTCTGGAGATGAACTCAATCTTCCATGTGGTTGTTTTCCCCTGAACTGAGGGCGTTTAAAGGTTGTGTCCTTGTGAGGAAGGTTTTCAGGGTGCCTCTTTCTATGGAGAAAGAAGCCGAAAGAAAAACCTTCTGCACAGTGTCAGGGAGTGCATTAGTGTTACCTGATGTATGCAGAAGGTGCTGAATTTTGCTTTTGTGTATTCTGCAAGCTTTATGGAGCTTCCTGTAGCGATGGAGCAGCTGATCATTCGTTAAAAGGAAACAGAAGAAAAGGATAGCTGGATTCTTTCAAAAGCTAAGCGTTTTTTTTGTGAAGAATGGATTTTGCTCTGTCAAAGGAGAGGCGAGCAAACCATCTGAAACCCTAAGGAAATGCTTACTCCTTCCTTTGCAACGCGGGATGTTCCACTAAGGCTTACATTATTAAGAGTCTTCCAATGGATTTATGAACAGAAGATTACATTCTTAATGCTGCTTCTCAGAAACTGAGTGAATAATTCAAGGCACACCAACATACTCTGGAAAACAGTAAAGTACCTTATAGCTTGGTACCTATGAAGAAAGTGAGCCTCAAGGAGGGACTCCAGCTGTATAAACCTGATATATGGAGCATAAAGACCACTGTATATGAGGTAGCAGTATGAAGTGTAGTATAAAGGACTGAGCAGAAGCTACAGAATATGTAAACAGTTGTATACAGAAAGGCACATCTGTAGCAGAAATGCACGTGTATAACATAAGATTTATAATGCCGCCCATGAAAAACATAGTAGCTGGACCATTAATAAGATCCTTTTGTGCTGCATATTGACAGATTTAGAGCATCTACTCATCAGAAGTCAAAGAAATTAGGGCTATAGCCCAGGGCAATAAGTCAGCTACCAGAGGAAGTTCATCTTAGTGTCAAGAGGAGAAAGGAGCAGCAGTTGGAAGCTGCCTCTTTAAATATCTACGCTATACCCTTTTAACATTGCTTTTTTTTCCCTTTAAAAGAATGTCCTTGCCAGATGAGAACAGGCTTTCATCATATCTACTAGGAGAGAAAGAAGCCACACTATGTATCAGAGATATTTAAAACAGAGAATGGCAATACCCTCCTACTATCAACAACACAGAGCATCTAAAACTGAGGGTGGTCTGAGGAAACTAAAAATGGGAAAGTCTTGATAGGTGATTATTACCCACAGCTCAAGTTTTTTCTCAAGTAAACAATAAATCATTTCTCCTTATACTCACTAAGGTACGAGGGGAAGCCTATATCCAAGCGATCTGGTGGAGGGAGATTGGGGACCAAAGCTAAGCCATTAAAATAGAGGAAAACTTAGGATCGTCAAGCCGCTGTGCTGAGGAAATACCTTGAAATTCCCTCTCTTCCCTTTGCCGTCGAACTTTTATGTGCCGCCCCAAGGCTCACCACTGACCTTCGTCTCAGCTCGGAGAGAAAGAGCCTGACTTGGAGAGCCAGGAGCTGTGCTGAGCTCTGGCTTTGCACCTGGAGGCAAACAGAGAGCGTTTGCTCAAGAGCTGATGTAAATAGTGTGTTTCCAGGAGGGATGAGCAAATGCCGACTGATGGAGGAATCAGAGAGAATTTGGAGCCGATACAAGAATGCAATGAGCCAGCAAACAAATCCCTGCAAAAACTTCTCATCAAAGGTTGGTAATTTAATTGTAAAATGGGGACTGGTGTTGATTTGCCCATCTGTCCCCTGTGAACATTTCTTATTCCCAAAGAAGGTGGCTTCTCAGAATGCAAATCCAGATGTTTTCATCAGAGCCATCACCTGTCAAACCAGCCCTCCAAACGCCTATGTGCCTGCCGGGCTCCTCACTTACGGGGGCACGCCAGACGCCTGCCTTATGCTGCCACGATCCTTTTGTGAGAGCTGAAGTTGCTCAGGATCTCCCAGGACTTGGGCTAGGCTTTCCTGTGCCATGTCAGGAACAAAGAAGGGTATTATTGAGGTACTGAAACCTTCTGGTTCAGAGACTTGGAGCTTGTGGGACTCAGCACGTATGCTATTCTGTAGAAAGGTCCCTCGTTAGGTTTCACACCCGTTAAAGGCATCCTGAGGAAAGTGGAACGGTACCATCTGCTTACCCACCTTCAGCATAACCTCTACAGGAGGAGAAAAGATGGTGTGAGAGTGCAGATCTGAGCCCCCCCTAGAAGCAAGGAGTTTTTCTGTCTCAGACACATGACTTGGAGTGACAGTTAAAACTGATCCCTGGATGATGCTCCCGAAGGCAATAAGAGTGAGGGATGTGTCTTTTTGCTGTTTGGGGGCTACCCGCTTCCTTGTCTTTACGTTAAATTACAAAGAGAAAGGAGAAGAGGAAGAATCCTGTAAGAGTCAAGGATTACTGTCTTTTTT
Organism: Microcambeva ribeirae; assembly: GCA_035222435.1. Lineage (NCBI taxonomy): Eukaryota > Metazoa > Chordata > Actinopteri > Siluriformes > Trichomycteridae > Microcambeva > Microcambeva ribeirae. Next base: position 6,142 of record JAYECN010242317.1, read on the forward strand.
GTACTGTCAACCAGCTAATTTTACTAGGTGGGAACGTTCCATGCTTGCTGCAAGCTGCTTTGCCGTGTGCTCTGTTTAACCTTGTGAAGTTTGTCTCACTTGTGCCTTTGTCTCTGGGTTATTTTTGGTTCTGAAGAAAGTTCATCAATTTGCTGCTTTCTTGCTATGGTTGTTCCCTACCAGACATTTGCAGCTTCTCTTTCCTGCCATAAATGCAGCAGTAGCTGCTGACCGGCCTGGCCTACACCAGCCTGAGGTGTTTGATTACAGACTTATTAGCCAGCACGCACCCCCTGTGCACATTCGGGTAATCCTGAGCCCACCTAGTTTTGCTTTACACTCTGGCACTTGGCCACATATTTAGCTCACAGCTGCAATAATGGTTCTCTTTAAAAATTACCGTTTCCTACTCAGTGGCGTTTGTGTGGTATATAAATTCAGTAATGATGAATTTTCTGCCATCAAGTACAAGAATCAAGCAGAGGTAAAAATTATTCAAAGTTATACCTGCATGTTAATTCAGTGCTATTTAAACCAGGGGTAAATTTTGCTTTGTTGCACAATCACGTCCTCTTAAGCTTTCTGAAAGTCTCAGAAGATCTATCCCATGCATCATTCATCTCTCATGCATTGAAAGTAGCACGCGTACATCTAAGCACATTTATGTAGGTTGCAGTCAAGTCAAGTAGCTGGATATTTGTTTAATGCTTTGGCAATATTCATGACATTCTTATTTAAAGTCAACTCCCCTTTGATTTTACAGGCAATTATGGCTCAGTTAGGGCTTTTGGATCAGTCTGACTTCCCTTCCTGCCTCTCTCCCATTCCTTTCTTCTCCTGTGTGTTGATCTGCTGGAAGTTGTTTCAAGTCTTGTTTACCCTCATCCCCACCTACCACCTCAGTGTACACTTTGATGAAGCACTTTCTTCCACACTCCATGCAGGGACAGATGGAGACCACAAACGAGCACAAACACGGATTACAGTCAGGGGAGGCAATTTTCCAGTCAAAAAGCCAATGAAGGATCACGTACTGTTTTTGTCCTCCATTGAGCTTCAGGGTGCAAAGCTCATACAGGGAAATATCTCCAAGTTGACTCTACGGAGGAATTCTTTTCTGCAAAGAACTACTTTCGTATTTTTCTGTTGGTTTTGTTTTCCTTAAAATTAGCTCATCCATAAATACCATTATTTACCTACAGAAAGGAAGAGGACATGAGGATAAGATTTGCAGATAGGTGAAAACTCCTTTTGATAGTGTCCATAAAGACTTCCATAAAACTAATTTCACATCCTTAAACAGCCATGCCCATATTGTCTCCTCAGCAGATTTTTTTAAAGCAACGTATCATTGCATAGCAATACTTAGACCAGTACTCGACAATGATAATATATTAAGAATAACTACTTTTGCTTTAAAACACGAAAACGTGTTGTTTCAGCATTAGGTCCTTACCCACAACCACTGATCATACCAGGTGCTCCTTGTCTAACGTGTTTTATGTACCAAGTAAATGATACCCAATTCTCAGAGTAAAAATGCTCTATTCTTACATTGTTATGGAGCACTAAGCAGGGCAGGAGGGCTGGAGAAAACCTGATGCTACTTGCTAGCAACATATTGTGCATTTTCACTCCCACCCCCAGCTTTGAGCCTGTGGAGACTTTCCCTTCTTGGAAATGTGTCATGTTACACGGCCGCCCTTTGCGGAGCTGCTCCTGCTCGGTGGTGGGCAGAGCCTTGGGCTCTGCGTGCAAAGCGCGTGGGTCAGATGGGGCCCCGCTCAATGCTCAGCCCAGGGACACATACGGAAAAGTCGCCCTCCGAAAACTGTTATTTCACCTCATCTGGACTCTCTGCTGCGATGTCACAGCAATGACTTCCCAGAAGGGAGAGCAAAGCCGGCTCCTCCACACCAAAATGGTGCCACCCTCCCATATACACAACTTTTGCGGCCTGGCAAAGCAGGTCACAACAGCAAGGATCTTTTCCGTCATTTCTCCCCAGCACAGATTCTGAATAGCAGCAGAGTTTAAACTACTATCTGCAATATTTTCATCAAAACGTGTATGTGAAGAAGGATATCATGCTGAAATGAGCACCTCAGACATGTCTGTATTTCAGAGATTTTCATTTTTGATCGCAGATATTGCTTATGAACCTCCATGACATGCTAGTGAGGGAGGGGAGTGCAAGCAAAGGTGCGTTCTGGCATTGCTGATATTTGTAATTGGAGTAGAGAAAATAGGTGAACCCAACTTTCATCTCTGGCCTTGCTGACGTTATCAGCTGAGCCTCGCCAGGGAGGGATTTGCACGAGCATGTTTGTATCTGCAGACTGCCTTCCTGCAACATCTTCCAGTGCATCTTCTTAGCCCAGCATTTATTTTAAGTTTACACTATATTTAACCATATTTATAAACATAGTGTTTTTGCTTTTGAAAACCTACACTAACACCTTCTGCGATGGAGGAACTCTTTGTCAACAGGAGACTCATTTTCCAAAGTAGGCACCAACATTAGAGGATGTGAATTATTGGCTCCTCCCAAGATGCCTCAAGAATAACGGTCACACAAAGATACTGTAAACACGCTGAAAAACTGAAGCTCTCTTGTAGTCTTAGAAAAGCTCCACACCACCATTTTTTCCCTCTGTTCTGAATTAAGACAACCTGATTAGTGTGCAAGGCATGTTCTCCATTTATCTTTTGTTTTCTGCTAGTTGTCAGTGTTTACTTTATAAATAGGCAGCATCTCTCAACATATGTTTGCACTGCTTTATGTTTTAAACAGAGAATATTGGAGGAAGGGGAAACGATACCATCTAAATGGGATGCTGTACTGTTTGGGAATTATTTTTTGTTTGTTTTACACTTCCTAAGATGCCTTTTAGGGTCCTGAACTGATACCTTTCCAACTTCTATACTCCAAATTATTGAGCCCTCTTTCCACTGTGACAGCACGAGCAAGAAATGAGAAATTCTGAGGGTCAGTGAACACAACAAATTTTCCCATTACTGCAAGTGAAACTTTCAGGTGTTGGATTATTTGTACTTGGGATGCGGTGTGGCCCTACACTGAGATAGAGGAAGAACAGCACTGCTGAAATGCAGTTTTCCTGGTCTGGCATAGGCACATGGATGCCTACAGTAAAAAAATCACAGCTTATTATTTTTTTACATTTAAGACATGTCATGGTGCATAGAAACAGAGCCGAGCCCAGCTTGGCGTAGGGCACCGCACAGCCCTCAGCCTCTCACGTGCGTGACCTGCGCCACCCACGGCAGCGCGCGAGGGACGGCGGCCGCATGAGCGCAGCTAGGCCGGGCTCGGAGGATGCTCGGGCAGCGTCCTGGAATGCTGCAGAGAAGGGCTACCTGGAGCTACCGGAGCTGTCAAATTATCAAAGACACCGCCAAGCTTTTGTCTGATTTTCTCTCTCGCACGTTTTGCTCTGAAGTTTTTGCTGCTGTCCTCACATCTCATTAAGAAATTCCCTCAATTTACTGAGTACTACCGGCTTCTTTATAAATGCAGGAAAGCCAGATGATGGCAATTTGATGCAGTCTCACTGGAAACTTGGATGACTTCAATTTTATAACAACACTTCAATGAAATTTGCCCAAATTCATATTTTAATAAGAAAACCTAGGCCAGGAATAACAAATAATTCTCACCATCCTCAAAAGCTTCGTCCCTGAAAAAACAAGCAATGAAAACAAATGGATCCAGTAATTAAATTCCACATAAATATGATTTGTTGGTGGTGATTAAGAAAATAATGGCAATGTATGGCTCCTGGGGGCTGTCACAGCACTTAGCTATCCGGGTGGCTCTGCTAAAGCCACATGAGTTACAGCCTGTGACTCTAGTCCAAACAATGCCATTAAATTAGGCGCGGGTAAGAAATCCGAGTGCTCGCACTGCTCCTGCTGCAGACCTCATTACCCTTTTTAATTTGGATGTTCTCCCCATGCAGCCCTGAGGGCGCAGGGTCTGAGATGCACAGCTTCACAGCACAGGAGCACCACAAAGCCTGGCACTCCAGGCACATGTTTTCAGGGGGAGAACCTACCTTAGGAATACCCTTTCCACCAAGTTAAGTGGGATATGTTTTAATCTGCCCCTGTACAACTGGTAAGAAAAATCAGTGTGAGCTTTCTGAAAAGTGGAGGCACCTGCTCAAAATTTCCTGCGTGGTCCAAACCTCCCTGAAGTTGCCCTGTGTGTATTTTGTCGTTCAGCCTATGTAACAGCCCTGCTTATAATGCAGGGAAATAGACGAATAATATCCCCCATCTCTGTTGCCCACCTGAGTCTCTGCCTCTCCTCTGTACGAAGACCATCAAATCCCTATTTACTTCTGTTACTGAGTTTGCAATAGTCAAAATGTAGCTCAGGCTTGTTTTGAAACCCAGTCCCTTGGCTTCTCATTAGTTCCTCCCCAAACTCCCGGTCTCTGTGAGTGGTTTTGAGCCTTTGGAAAGCTGCCAGGCCCTCAAAGTGAAGGAGGGAGCCCTCCTCCTGTGCAGCGAGCCCCCCCCCTGGCCTGGGGCTCTCCTGCAGCAGCAAACAGCCCCTGCCTATTGCTGCAGCAACCACCTCGGGCCCTATTTTTCCTAAGCTCATCAAAAGCCATCTGGAAACCAGTTCAACCAGCACATCATTCCTTTCCTCCAGACTGAAGGTAAAACCAGCACCTTATTCCTAGGCTGCTTGGGAGATTCTAATTTCCAGCCCAGTTTCATTGCATGGCAGTTTGGACCCATGTTATTATGTGCCCATAGAATACTCTCACTTGACAAATGTTCCCTGCAGGGTGTCTAGAGAAAGCAGCCGTGGTTTGGCTAATCCTTGTTATTTACCCAAGCACGCATCGCGCTCAGCTCCTCTCCCTTCTCCTCGTTCCATCCCCACAGCACCCAGGCAGTCCCTGCACACGCTTCCCTCTGAATCCATCCTTCTTGGGTGTGTGACCAGAATGGTAAACTTGGGAAAAGAAAGTGCAGAAACCTAAGATAAATGGGGTGCCTCTGGTAAATCTGCTCCAAACACCTTTAATTTGCTTGACCAGCACTTAGTCAGCAAATACGCAAAGGTCTGCGTGACCTTGGCTCAGCAGGAGGCCTGGTAATGTCGTTTGGGTTGGTGGTTTGAGAGAGTTTTTCCAGAGCAGCCGCCCCAGCGAGGTCCCGGCTTGACAGCAGCCTGTCAGCGTCTCAGCGGGTACAGCTCACTCCCCGCTCCCGACACCGCAAAGAGAGAGTCCCATTAGTGTTTCTTCTTTTACCACAACTGGGTGTATTCTTGTAGAGAGCAAATTCCTCTTCCCTTGGCGGAGTGTGGCAGTGCTGATCTGGGAACTGTGTGACAAGGGAGTTCCAATGACAATCTTCTCTATTGACCCTTCCTATTTCTAAAACGAATTGAAGCTAATTTTTTCACTGCCTGCCCTAATTAGACTAATAAAATATTTCTAGGGAAAGCACTGAATAAAAGGAGAAGTGATTATTAAAAGTCCAATCTTCAAAAATAGATATAAGCAGAGTCAGTCACTATATTAACGTACATTCAGAATTACTCATACACTTTGCATATTATAGCAGGAACAGCACTGAAAACCAACACTGTACAGGATGAAAGATCTAATAGGCGATTTGTACGCATTTAGCCTTACAACATCAGCTTTGCACTCTCATCATACATTAATAACAGTAGTCTACGGAAATGAAAATACTGAAAAAGCTAAAAATAATGTGGAAACTACGAAGCACAGGACGCCCCACTTTGTTGCAGCGGTCCAGGATAGGTTTTTAGGAAGTGAAAGCTGCGCACCACCTACTGCCATCGCTGTACTGGCATTGGCCTCAAAGAAGCAGCTCAGGTACTGGTTCCTATTAGTCAATACTGGGTATCTCTAACTCGTTTTGCCCATCCAGAAGGTTGGCTGAGCCATTCATGAAGAGATATGTTTTCAGTTGAGACACTTCACTGAGCACAGATGTGTCTAAGTACACCCCAGTCATGCAGAGATCATTTCCTTCTCATACATACAGGCAGGGCGTAATCATGTCCCGTTTCCATAATGAGGACCTGGACCTGGTAGTGTACCCAGAGAGGAGTGTGACAGAGAAAAGGGCAGCGGCAGTGGAAATGAAGGCCATGAACTATTCTCTCCACCACAGCAGCAACTTGGGCATGGCTGTTTCTTAAAGGACCTTTTTGGATTTTGGCATACTGACCCTTCAGCTTGGCCCTAAACATTTATCTGTATTCATGCAATACAGAATGGCTGTATAATATAAATCTACTCACCCAGGCCTGCATGACTAGATTTACAGGATGACTAGATTACTTTTCATTACGTATTCTCCAGTAGCTGCGTTTCTGTGGCTGTCAGTTCCCAGTTAAATACAGTATGACATCACGCAGGTGCAGTAATAGCTGAAATATTATTTATCCCTTTTCACAGCGCTTCACATCGGAGACACATTATGACAATAGCAGAGATTGTATCTACGTGATTTACTCCTTGCACATATGCTGTATTTACAAGAATAGATTTCATTCCACCGTATGTGATTTATTTTTAACTGTAGAAGAATTCCGCAAGAGATCTATCAAAAATAATGGAAGACATAATATTTTCTAAGAAGATAATATTTTCTATTTGCTCCAGTGAACAGATCTTCAACAGGTTCGCTCAAAGAGCTGCCATCCAGGCAGCCTTTACCCAGCAGAGCACAAGGGATAGTTTGGGAAACACGGAGCCCTCAGCGCTTGAGTGTGTCCCTGCTTTCGTGCTGTGCCAAGTCCTCCAAGTCTGCTAATTTCTCATTGTTTAGTGAACTTCACACCTCAGGATTGCTCTGGGAGGCAAGCCATGTGGCATGAAATATTGCTGGATTTCAAGGAGAAGGATGGAAAAAACTCCCTCGCCCTCATCTGTTTAAACTGTTCAGGCAGAAATAGAGATGTAGGACTTGAACCCCAATTACATTTGAATATTTACATATCTTTGGGCTCCATCTCCTTCAGATTTCCTCAAAGATCAATTTACATGTTAATGAACCTAGAAATAATTTCTGAATCAAAACACGTTTCCTATCAAAAACCATATGGATCTTGAACAGAACTACATGGCAGCTTCCAATTCGAATGCTTTGAAGTTGAAAGGGATCAACATCATTTGTCATTTTAAGCTTTCACTCATTTTTGGGGGTTTATTTCAAACAAACTCATTCCATAAAGTCATGGAGTTAAAAAAGGGAAAAAAAAAAAAAAAAAGGCATGTTGGGTCAAGCCAGAAAGTGCTTGGCATATTTTCAAACCAACAGTGCTTTGTGGTCCCTGTCTTTACACCCTTCTGCAGCCTGATACTGTAGAAGGTGCTGCGTTCACCTACACTGCACCTCCTGGCATCCACAGTGTCCAGGCACCTCCCAAAGGCCACTTTCTTCACTGAGATCTGATACCCTATGGGGGATGTCATGTAAGGGGTGTCACCAACAGATACAGGAACCTGGGAGTCCAGGAGTTCTTATGTCGATGTTTTTTGAGATGTGAGACAAGTAATTTATCTAAGTAATTAACACAGCATTCTGCTGTTTTGTCCTGAAGAATTAAAACTAAATCAAAAGTAGCAATAAGGACAGAGATAGGCTTGCATATGCTGTCATCCTGCAGGAAGACCATCAGGTATGTCTTGATTTTCTTGCATTCCAGGAAGAAATTTCTGAAGGCAGATCTGAATCTTAAATTTGTCACAGACTCTGATTGCCACTGAGTATTCAGCTAGCGCTCCAGATGAACCCCCCTTGATTTCTGCCTTAAACCTGCACCGTGCAGGAGGTGAGTTTAGCATGCTGACAACCTGTCCTCGCCGCGTCATGCATTAGAGGACTCAAGGCTTTTCGCATACCAATCTTTCTGTCACATCTTTTCTGTCACGAGGCTTAGGCTGCAAGTGGCAACACAGAGCAGATGTAGCCAGTCTGATCTTTATGGGCACAACTTCCATAGTCTGAAGACTCTATTAGAGCTTTTCTGTTGTCTTTTAGAGAAAAAAAAAAAAAAAATGCACACTTTTGCACTTTTGTCGAATTTTCTTTTTCCTGTAAGCTTCATAGCAATGCACATGCACAAATGTGCAATCTTTCCTCCTCCTGCACCAGCACTGCTTCACTCAGCCTGATAAAATGCTCCCTCTGAGGCAGATCCTGTCTGCGTTTCAGCTTGGACGCCTGCTTTCTTGTTTCAGTACTCGAGGGCTTGTGCCCGGGGCTGTGCAGCGGGTGCAGAGCCGCGGCAGGCAGGAAGGTGGTGGCTGCTCCTTGGCACAGGGGCCGTATGCGCTCTACTCGCTATTGAGAGCTGGGGAATTAATCTGGACTGCAAACAACCCCTGCTAACTATCTTCTCTGCAGGATTTAAAAGAGGTTTTGAGGCTGAGCTTCCTGTATCCATGCAAAATTCATCCTTTTCAGCCTTTTCTCAGTGCCAGGTTCAGATTGCAACTTGTGTTGCGGCCCTGGCTGGGCCTTTCCTAGCAGTTCAGTGGGGTTTCGTTCTGGCTCTGTGCAAGCTTTGAGTTCAACAAATCAGCATTTGCTGATGAAAAAACATATTCCTAAACCTGAAAACAGCTGGCTCCAGCAGACATCCTTATTAGGCTTCCCGGGATGTCGATATTACTGACTGAAACTAAACGGTTTGGACTATCACGCTCAGTGTGCTCCTGCTTCGCTTTAGCTCTTCTCATCACATGAACATTTAGAAATGATCACCTGCACTTCTCACAGCCATTATCCCACTCAGTCTTAAAGTGGATTTTCTTCTGGACACATTTTGGTTTGCAAACCAACACTTCCCTTCCTCAGCTCAGAGAACTGCCCCCATGCAGAGGACAGAGGTTCAAGTGTCTAAGTTAATATAACGGCTAAATTTCCAGTCTGACCTTCAATTCTTCACATTCATTTGCCATGAGGGCACCAGGCCTCCACAGAAACTTCTACCTATTTCAGACAACATGGTGAAACTTGCTTTAGTTAAGAAATTTGGCAGGTAAGGAATTCGGTCATGGTATCAACAAGCCTAAGCCCAGGGGAGTGGGGTCTGCCTACACCGCGCCTGCGCAAATCGTAATATTCATCTTCTCTGCTGAAATTCCTGCAGATGGGCTGTACATCTCTGGAAAAAAATGATGTTATTTTGAGATACATCAACATAATCAGATCAAATAACTGCTTCATTTCTCTATATTCTTTTTTTTTTTCCTGCCATAGGCAAGAAATAATTAGAATACACTGTAAATACGATCATGTAAAATAACTGAAAAAGATAAAAGAAAAATCCAGAGTACTTTTTTCTTGACCTTCTTTGCTTTTTTTCCTATCCTGCTTTTTGGTGTAAAACCTGGATTTCATTCCTTGGAAAAGCATATTTTCTCCTTATTTAATTCTGTAAACTAATTTAAAAGTGAAAAAAGACTGACAAGAAAAGATTAATTCCTGAAGGACAAATGAAATGACACGGAGCGATGCTAAGGAGGGGTGAAGAGCTCTCTTTCTTAGGACTATGCACGGAGGTATCATGGAGTGTGAGGAGGAAAAGAAAATGTTCGCTGAGGCTTTCCTTAAGAGGCAGCGAATACATGAAGGCCAAGCATACGCTGGAATACATAAGCCTACCCAGGGCATAATTTATCTCTGTCATGTATCAGTGGAACTGGCCTTTATTTGAAGAGCAGTTTAATTAATGAAATGAACTGCTATTGAAGTCCTTCAGCATAGCAAAGGAATCTATATATTCTCTGCCCTTAGAAAGTTTCACACTTTTTCATATAAATATCAAATAGCAATATTGATCAGGCAATTACCAGATTAAGAACAACAGCAAAGTCTACTAAAGCAAACAGGGTCTCTGTCTGCCCCAAGGCAGCTGAAACACATGTGTGTGTCTATGTTTTCATGTGGCTGAAAACTAAATCAAATCACACGTCGTGTTCCAGCAGGTTTGCTTTTCAAACAAGGGAAGAAAAATCCTTTTTAAAAACAGAGAAGTCGCCCTGATGCTGTTCAAAAGGCTCGAGGCAGTTTCTACCCCATTTATTCTTTTGGATTTTTCTCAGCCCCATCTGCTTGTTTCCTGTTGAGCAACCAGAGCAAAGCGGGTAGCCGGGCTACGAAGAGCTGAGAGCAGGTGGGCTGGCGGGAAGGCGCGAGGCGCCGTGCGGCGCCCTCGGCACGGCTCGGCTCCGCTTTGACCACCTGACCAGTAACCTCATTTGGCCACTTTTCTTTATTTTCTTTAACCCAGATTATCCTTCACATGAAGCACCCCCCTCACCCGACCAGTCCTTCATTAAGTGTCATTTGGGGACTGCATCCTATGAGACCAGGTGGCAGAGCACAGGTGAGAGCTCGTCCGGCCTCCTTACTCAGGGGCAGGCCAGCCACCGTGTCTTGAGCGCACAGGCACGTCCTCGTCTGCAGCTGCATAGGTGTGCAGTATATATATGTGTACATATTCGTCTGTTTTAAGCCGGGGCGTCACTGCCTCGGCAGGGCCAGGGCACTGCAGGGAGGGAGCAGGGGGCCGGAGGCACCTGGGAGCGCGCTGGCTCCTCCCTGCGCTGGCAGCTGCAGGACACGCTGGGTCTCCAAGAGCTGGGATGTGCCCCGGGCGCCGCGCTCTGCACCGCGACGCCACCGGCCCCGCCAGGCCCCACGCCGACAAGCTGAGCCGGTGTGGCGCCGGGTGGCAGCCCCTTCCCACCACCGTGCACCTCTACTTCCTCGCTCCTAGCGCATCTAACGCTAAGCACTCCTCATCCTGTCTTCGGATTCTCATAAAATCGGCACCTTAATTACGTTGCCCTGATCAATGTACTAATTGAGCGACTATGGTGCTTTTGCCTTTAGTTGAGCTATCAGGGTGATGGTGTAGTATAAAAATTTAATACTCTTCTTTCTTCTATCTTAATTAGACCTAATGAGCTACTTGCTTTAACAAACAAGTGAATTCCAATATCTTGTCTATGTTTTTCCCAGCAAGGCAATATCATGTTAGCTGAAATTGTGTTTCTCAATAACTGAATGAGTTTAAGAATGACAATAAGTGATAAGATCTATAGAGGTGCCTGTGTGATAGAAGCCAGTTCCCTTCATGGGTACTGATGGATAGGTTTAGTTTATTCACTTATTTATTAAACAAATGCTTCTCCCTTAGGCAAAGCAGGTCCCAATTAAGAACCATATTTTCAAATGATAGAAGTAAGTATTCTAATAAAGACACTAATTGGCAAGTATGTTCTTTAAAGATAGTCATAAATTAGGATATCTCATGGCGAGTAACACCACTTCTATTAGCATCTGTACAATGCAAGACACAACTTCCCTATTAACCAGGTTTGCATTTTGCAGTCTGCAGTTTGCCAGATGCAAATATCCTCCAGGACATCAGTGAGGCAGCCAGGCTCCTGAGCTAACTGGAAACTGGAGAGTTTCAGCAGGAGAAAGACAGAAAGGGTATCTAGTTCTTACTCTTTTTGAATCCACAATTAAAGAGCTGACAGACAAGCGAAGAAAAACTCAGGCAACCCAAGAAATTGAGAGATGAAGCACAATCTAAAAGTGCCAGAAGGACAGGCAGAAAGGCTTTATACAAAGGGAATTTAAAAGATGAATATCTACAAAGGGGAGAAATTGAGGAAAAGTGCTTCTGGAGTAAGAGAATTGTAGCAGAAGAGAAGAAATAAAACCCATTTGAATTCCTTCAGGAAGACAGACCTGGTGGACTTTTTATACGCAGATCCTGAAAAGCTGCTTGCTACTTTCAAGGGTTAGGCTAAGGGAAAACCATAAAATGCAAACGCTGATCAGTGGAGTTATTTCAATGGCTGAGGATCCTCCTACAGCGCTTTGGGGCTCCCCGTGCAGGGTGTGCTGCCCTCCGAGTCTCAGCAGCCGCACATTTAATCTGGGTGTCTGAAAGCACCGAGCACTGACTCCAATTCAGCGGCCCCAGCGAAGCGCTGCAGACCTGGGCCAAGCGGGTCATCGGGAGCAGTTTCGGAGCAGCAGTCAAATGAGCTGTGAACAAATGGATTCATAGTAATCAGTGAGAGCCTCCCTTCGAACCACTGCAGTCACAGACTTTCAGACAGCTCCATATGGGCCTTTAGAGACAGACAGGCACAGAGATCACTGCTGAGGAAGATCTAAGCGCATTTTATACAGGAGTGAGGCAGCGGCACAAACTGCATTATAATATACTGAAGAATGTGCAATGTGTGTTTCCCTCATTCACGTGTAAATAGCACTGGGGAAGAGTGGCTATTACAACTTCATTTTAGTTAAGCATCCAGCAGTTTAATAATTATCTGCATCCCTTCTCCTTTGTCATTCACAGAGGCCTAACTGAGAAGGAAATCCTAAGAGACCAGGTTCACACAATATTTTTTTGCAAAGAAAAACATTATTTATCTTATTATTTATCTCTTATTTAGTCTGGCAACTTTCTGGTTTCATTGTTCATTGCAATATAAGTAGAATTGGATTTAAGTAACAGAGACCATGAATAAGTTATCGGATGGTGGCCATCAGGGAGAACCTGGAGTAACGGCCTTGTTGGGAGCACATGGCCCCCAGAGACCAAAGCTTACTCCAAAGAGCAGAGCCCTGTGCCCATGCTCCTCATAAACGGGAAAGGACTTTCTGTTTAAAGCTCTGCTTAACCGCTCTGTGTGCCACACGTGGTGCTTTTGAGGAAAAATCACCGCCAGGGAGGAGAGAGACAGATCACAGCTTGATCTGGAGGAGGAAAGAAGAGGAAATTGCACTATTCCCCTCCAACCCGTCCCTAAAGCCATCGCCGCAGGGACAGGTCCTGTCCTCCAGCAGCAACTGCTTCAAGGGATCTGGAGGGAGAGGAGGAGCATGAATGAAGACCCAGAAGCCGGAGAGAGCCCTGCTGTTCTTCTCCGGCGAGGCACAGCGACAGAGCAAATCCCGACGGCTTTATGGATCAGCTGCCTGTGCGTTTCAGACAAGCTTTTATGGAGGTAACTGAAATAAGAGTTGTGACAAATCCTAATTTTTGCTGCTGATGTCAGAAAAGTAAACAGATTTGCTCCCTAGTAATAGAAAAATATTACTTGTCAAGTCAGGTATGTTAGTGAATGTGCTTGCACCCAGCACTTACCGACAGTAACCTGACTGATGCGATCTGACATTTAAAGTAAAACAGATAACTGGGTGATGTGCAGTAGTCTTTCAAAATGTTTGAGGCAGTACATTAAAAAAGGTCTATCAATAGCCTCGTGTCTAATACTTCAAATCAGTGAATTCTCTCCTTGGAGTTCAGAATCTCATAATGTAGTATATAATTAGCATATATATACAGGAGGTCTTGGTAAATGAAAACACAAGTCCATGTTTATCTATTCAGCTGTCACATTTTCTGCTCTCCCATCTCATTTCCACACTGCCTAAGTGCATCACTGTATACAGAGATGTATTACTTAGCTTTATTTAACGCTTTCCATTCATAAATCTCGGTGCTCTTCACAAGCCACAGTGAGCATCAGATCACTTTGGATGTGTGGTCATGATTTAGTAAAAACCAAAACCCAGACCACACCTGACAGCATTTCTGAGGCAAGGGTCTCGAAGCAGCTCTGGCAGTGACCTGGGCTGAGCATCGTCTCCCTGCTCAGGTCCCGGCTGCCTTGGTGCTGGGGCTGAAGGGCTTGGAAAGCAATCCAGGGGGTTGCACAACCGACCTTGGGGTTTCTTCCCCCTCTTTCCTACTTGCTAAGTCCATCTGTGCAGCAGCGACCTGCAAACTACATCACTTTGGCCATTGGGAGAAAACGTGGGATTGCCTAAGGAGAAAATCAACCACTGCCAAGCAATGTAGTCTAAATGAAAAGCAAATGGATTTTTCATACCTCATTTTCCAGAAAAAAAAATAACCGGAACTCTACCTTGGCCCTGGCCAGGACAGTACCAGCTCGTCCGTGCACATGCAGCTGAGGAGGGGTGCGCAGAGCTGCGCAAGGAGGCTGCGGAGCTTGGAAGGAAGTGTCCAGAGTTTCCATTCATTCCTTCGTATAAAGAACTGTTCATTCTTCCCTAGACAAAATGTTTATCCAAAACTGAATAAATTCATATGTGGAGAAATACAGACAAACATTAGAAGGTCGTATAATTAGAGGGAATCAGATAACTGCAGGGAGCAATTATAAAATGAGTCATAAGTAGGCAGAATTTTGCTATTGAGCTTCTTCTTTGCTTACATACTGGTGCTATTCCAAAAAATTCAGTGAAGTAACTCTTTGTTATTATGCGATTGAAACTCAAACATCGAACACATAAAAGGGTATCAAGTGCTTTTGGAAACTACTTGAATTTTGCAGGGCAACAAAATGAAATTGTTTTGACTTCTCAATTTCTAGGTGACCCCTGGTTGTGAACAAGATCAAGGCTTAATAGAAAGTGGAGAAGATGCAGGGTGCTATCTGTACTGGTTAAAGCATCCTGTGTTTCTTAACGAGAAGGCATGAAAAAGAGCCAAAATGAATGCACTGGGTAATACTGGTATTATGTGTATGACAAACACATAGAAAAAAAAGCAGCGCATGGCGTTACATCGGGCAAATCAGAAACACTTTCTATGTATATATAAAGCGTAGTAGGAAAAGGGTTAGATAAATCTTACATTTAATGATAGATTTCATGGCCACTGAGTCATGAAAGCTAGAGCCGAGTTACAAGATAGAGCAGTGATCTTTACAGAGTGGCGGAGCAGTTAGTTTTATGTTATCAGTGTCAATGAGATTTTGTAGAATTTGTGTTATACTTTGCTACAGATGAATGACCTGCAGTGTTACAAAATTTGCAATGCTCTGGTTTTAATTAACCTTTTTTTTAATGAGTGAAGCTGAGCAAGAAAAAATACTTTCCTTTATGAGGAAATATTTTTAAAGTCATTAAATACACATTAATTCTCCTTGTAACATATAATTTTGTAGGTGATATGGACACTACTTTTACAGCTGTTACGTAGAGAAAAAATAAGTTTCTCTTCATTAAAGACTAATAAGTGACACTACATTTAAGGGCTTGCATTAGATATGCTTCTTGGAATTTAATGATGGGGCAATGAGGCCTTTAATTAAATAGTCAAAAATTTCTACTGGGAGAAACAAAAACAAATGTGTCCATAGTTTTTATCCTAATGTAAAAATAAAACACAACCCATCTGGTATATAATCAATGATTTTGTCCATTAAAACCAAGCCTCACCATAATTTCATGTTTAAAATTTAGTTTAGTGTTTGTGAAATCCTTAAAACGGGATGAAGAAACTCATTTTGTGGGTAGATGCAGAGCTATCTTCATCAATAAGAAGCTTGTGCCTGGACAGCAGGTTCCCAGGGGAAGAGACATGTGAAATTAAGAAGTACCTAGAGATATTTGTTACACTCACAAAGCCCTATCACAGAGCGGTGATTCATAATAAGCAGTTGATCTGGTAGATTTTATGGCATTCTATAGATAATTCTCATTTTAGTTTCATTCATTCAATCAAACAATTAGAGCTCCAAGAGACTTTATAAACTATAGGTATAGGCTATAGCCAATATATATTGCCAGGCCAGTGAAAGAGGTTAGAAATTGCTGTAGCTGATATTACCCAGTGTGGATTCATCAGTCTATTAAATCCTGGACTTATTATTTTAAATAAAAATCAAATTAGGTGAGTTTCATTAATTTTTTATGCTGTTTTTTTTTTTTTTTTCAGATTTAGCAAAACTTTCTCTATTCTTAAATATGAACAAGAAAAGAAGCAGTAGTACCAACAGGAAATTACTTATTAGGCCAATTTAGTTTTCAAATCTGTTGTTCATGTAAACTGTTAGCCCTTATAAATAGCACTGCAATAAACTGCCTTCAGATGCAATGCAGGAGTTTCCCAAAATTATCAGTGATGACATTTAATGAAATCTGCAGAGGAAGCTTATCTTCTGTACACAAACAGTGATCTAAATCTCCGCAAGGCTTCATTTGACTGCAATTTTTTTTTGTTAGCTGAAATGAGATCCTCCTGTTTGCTTATTTTTATTACATTAAAAATGTAAAAACAACTAGTCAGAGAGATGCACTGGACTCAACAAGACTTTGCCTGATAGTGAGCAGCCAAACATGGTCATTAAATTAACCACCTCTGGTGCCTCTCTGGCGTCCCAAACAGTACCCAAATTCTTATTTTTCCACTCAGAGCATTGTTTAATGAGCAAATGAAGAAACAAAGTAAAACTATCAGTCAAAACCAAAGTGTGGTATTGTGTAGACAGAGCGTTCACAGCTCACAGCTCCATTTGCTCTACCACTGAAAATTAATTATTTTTTTAAAACCTAAGCAATTGGAAAAAAATATGAACATAGATGGTGGCTAAGGCATCATTTCATTCTGAACACCGTATTTGAAATACATTCTTGTTACTCTTAACACCCAGAATATTAAAAATAGTGCAAGAATAGGAAGAAGATGCTGAAAACCAAATCTGATTCAGGAAAGAATTACATACGCACAAACATATTTAGCACATGAGCTAAGTGTCTTTATAGATTCCACATGGAAAATGCATATAGCCATGCTGAATTTTGACTTCTTGGATAGTCACAATTTCAATATATCACCTCATAGTAATAATCTCCAGCATATATATATTTATTAGGTGTGAGGCTTAGTCCCTGCCCAAATTAGATTCCAAGTGATTACCTATACCTCAAAGCTCTAAATCGACTGCTCCGTCTGAAAAGTAATTTTCTATAAAAACTTGGAATTCACTAGTATTCCAGCAGCTGTTAGACAAAAACACCACCCAAATACATCATTATGAGCAGCTCCAGTCCCATTATCCAAGCAGAGACGAGCTCGGCAGTGACTGTGCGCAGGCACGTTGTGCAGCCGTCAGTCCCAGAGCCCTTCAGTCAAATAACTTAACAGTTATGAAAGGAGAGGGAATTAGCAATCCTTAAAATAAAATGTCAATGTTGTCTATTAGAAATAGGATAGAATACAATGCAAATAATTGAAAGTCACATATGTTTGATACTCACCTTAAAGACATGAGGAAAAGGAAGGACTAAAATAAATACAGGAATCACAGAATGAAGGGTCTTTCCCTTGTAATGCAGATGATTCAGCTCTGCACTTCCCTATTTCAGGTCCAGCTTATTTATAGGTATGATTAATCTCTGCCAGGGAACCTAATGCCTGGAGATGCATATTAGGATTTCTGTGATTTTTAAAGGCCATGCTTTGAAATGCAATGTATGGTTATTAAAAAAATCTGAAGCATAGACCAAATAGACTGGATGTAATATTTAGAAAACCCAAGAAAAAGCTCCCAGAAGTCTTAATCTGCATCGCCAGACAAAGTATTGCGAAACTAGAAATTTTATTTCTACACATAAACATAAAATATATTCCCAATATAATAAGAAAATATACATATATTTCCATGTTGAGCATAGCAGCTGATGGGGTCTGAATATGTACTATGATAAAACACATATTTGCAACACTGCAGGTGTAGACAAGATGTGCAGCTGCTTTTACTATTTTGGTAGTGTCTGGTTTGCAGGACTTCACTCCCTAAAGGTTGGCTACTGCCAATTGCTATAATAAACATGTCTTTCTCTAATACTTTATGGTGCTGAAGCTACTATTGAACTTGGGATAAGGACTGAAAATAACTTGAAATGAGAATTACCAAGCAAATTATCAAGAGCAGGAAAACATATTTAGGATTTGGAAGCATGCCAAACTCACCCGAATGAGTAAGAAAACCAGGAAAGTTCACTTAATTTCCATATTCACCTAAGACACTGTTGCATTCATTTCTCGTATTCTCTCATGGACTTTCCTTGTTTCTGTGTTTTCTCGCTAAGGAAAAAAATAGCATTTACCCATTCCAAAGCCAATGGCCCTGCTCCGGCTGCTCTCTTGAAACATTTCAGATCATTCCTCTGCTTACTGCTCTTGCCAGCTCATTTTCTGATTAGGAGGTACTGTTACATTTAAACTCTGTCATTATCTTTTACTAGCAAACCTCATCCAAAGGGACATTCCCCACTGCCGTGACTGTGTTCACTGTTAGTGTTGACTGTAGAAACCACCTTGGAGTCTCATTTAAATCAAAGCTAGCAGAAAATCTATTGTGGTTTTCACTCTAAGTTTGATCCGGTTTTGAGCATTTGAGTTGTTAAGGGCATTAATAAGAAAAAATGAAGCCAGAGTGTACATACAACAAAAATTATGTCTGAGCTACAGAACCCATAGAACATGTTAATTAAGAGATTAAATATGTGCTATAGCAAAACATTCCAGATTGAGAAAGAATAAAAGAGTTAATCTCCCCATAACTCTGCCATCTTTCCAATCAGGGTTTTGGTATTAATGTCTAGTTATTTATCTAGTCATTCACCTCTCCAACTTTCCATCCTGATGGAATAATTGAGAGACTTCCATTAAATGCAAAATATGGATCTCATTATCTGTGCTGGTGCAGGCATACATTTATCTTTATGTACTGTGTTCTCTGTTGCCTTTTTATATACTGTCTCCCTTCCTTCCTGGTCTTGTTTTCCTGCTTTCTTTAAAATGTAAAATGCAAAGAGCAGCTC
This sequence comes from Microcambeva ribeirae, assembly GCA_035222435.1. Taxonomy (NCBI): domain Eukaryota; kingdom Metazoa; phylum Chordata; class Actinopteri; order Siluriformes; family Trichomycteridae; genus Microcambeva; species Microcambeva ribeirae. The sequence continues at coordinate 24,841 of JAYECN010242317.1, forward strand.
CTCTCTCATCCTATGTGTTTGTAGGGTACCTAAATCAATGGTGCCCTGCTGGATTACTGCCTGTGATACTGCAGTGCAAATAATAATGATACTGATAGCATCATCTCTGCCCTACATCATATAGAAGAGGACACTTTGAAGCCAGTTACATAATAGCAATAAACATGAGGTATCATATAACAGATCTTCAACGATACATCAATAATATATTTGGAATCTGTGCTGCTTTGTGCAGTGTTACTGCAAGCGAAAGCGCCGGGGAAGAGGATGGCTCTGAAAATATCCATCACCTTTTACTGTCTGTGTAAATGTTTTGAAGATAGGCTGTAAAGTAACATTTTCTGCTATATGAGATAAGACAGTGCCTGTGAATTATGGTGTGACAGAGGTATTGACTTGTCTTGATCTTCCTGGCAGAGAGAGTTTGCTCTGTAACTGTTTGTCTGTAGACTCATGGCTGTGACACTACGGATTTATCTTACCTGCAGGCAGAGAAGTAAGACACAAG
>JAYECN010242418.1:0-25346 GCA_035222435.1 Microcambeva ribeirae
GGTTAACAGGTTTGGTGTTGAGGGGCTTATGGTTGGACTCGGTGATCTTGAAGATCTTTTCCAACCATGATGATTCTGTGATCTGTGGTTCTATGATTCCAAATGTCATATCTACTTCTGTAATGCTTGTATTTTGCTCCAGAGTTTGCCTTCTCTAAGCAGGGTGTAGCTTTGTGCAAAGGGTGCTGTGCTGCTCTGCTTCCGATGTCACAGCTGTGGGGATGCGACCACTATTCAGGCCGGCTTTCCCGAGACAGATACAGCACCTGCCTCTAAGTAACCGTCTTGGGAAGAGAAAGTGCTATATGTTTTACCCCTTCAGGCTGTGACCTGGAAACATGCAATGTTTAGGAAGCTCAGACAAAGTATTTTCCATTGGTATTTTAAAAGGAGGGCGGAGTCCTATTTCCTGTTTTGTTTTACCGGTGGAGAAATCAAGCCACAGAATGGGAAAATGATTTGGCTAAGCCATCCAGCAGGACAGTAGTTTTTAGCTCCCATGCAGATCTGGTCACATTCTCATTTATGCAGTCTGTGGATGCTAAAGCATTTTAATATTCTTTGCTGTGATACAGTAACCTTTGAGCGGTCTGACTTCTCAATGAAGTAACAGGGGATTGAAGAAAAAAATGTAGTGTGGGGACAGTTGCTTCAAGAAAACTGATGCAAGGACCTGCACATCCTAGTCTGCTTGGCTCTCCCAAGGGTTCTGTTTAGTACAAGTTTCCACTGCCAGATTGCCTGTTTTGCCTGCTTTTTTTTTTTCTCTCGTGCCATCTGTACTGCTTTCCCTTCCCTCCTTCTAATTGTGACACACTTTTCATAAATGATGGCTGGGAAGACTCGGGGGCAGGCTTCCGGGTTATCAGAAAAGCAGAGAAGGACAGTCAGGCATGCATGGGCCTTGGCTTCTTGGTACATACATTTCCCTGCAGTGTGGGCAGAAATGCAGTCCTATGGCACTGTGGGTTTGCATGCATCTTGGCAGCAATGGAAGGGAAGAGAAAATCACGGTAGTGTTCCCTGGGTTGCAAGCTGAAGTTTAGAAAGGAGCCTGGACTGGTATCTGTATTTCATTTGAGACCCAAGAGTTGTTGAATCCTTTCTGTATGTTGCAAGAAGGTAGGTTCTGGGAAAGGCACAGTTAATTATTTGACAAAGACCCTGCAGCCCCATGAGCGTTTACACATTTACCAGCCACAAAGGAACAAGGGAAACAATGCCCAGCTCCCCTGCACTGACCAGCTATGTGTAATGGTGTTTCTCATCTGGGACTTCAGGAAAGGTTAGAAGGTAGCAGCCAAGCTGCTAAGATCAGAGACCTAGTGCAGTAGCTATTTAAATGTCCCAGACTAACTCAGACCCTTGAAATGCTCTGCCAAGCAGCATGAGTATGGGTTCCATGAGGCACATCCATTTGATTTAGATGCTAGGAGTAGTGTTAGGAGCCAGGATCTGTCTCTGGCTGTGCTGACAATGTGTGAAGTGACCCTGAGCTTCCTATGCTTAATCATGCTTTTCCAGGAATGGAGACCATGCACTGTGAACTGACATGGACTGATCAGCCCTGTAGATTCTACTGTGCCACACATGAGAAATAGCTACAGATTGGTCTTTCCTGCCAGTTGTTTGAAGCTGTCCTTCTGCTCCTGGTGCAAGGGGCAGATGGAGCAAGTTAGTGGAGTCATAGACTGCTTCTACCCCTGCCATTAGCTAGGCACAGTGGGTGCTCCGTGGCATGGGCAGGCTCTTGCGTTGTGCTGGCAGCTTAGGATGAGGAACTCAGATGTGAAGATAAAAACAGGGTCTCCTTCTGCCATACCAAGGGGAAGGGGTCTGAAGGGGAAGATGGAACGAGACTCAAGGCAAGGAAAGGCAGCATCATGCCAAGGCTGGCCTGGGCTCCTAGGAGCTGTCCATGAGGATAGATGTCACCTGTCCTCAAACTGAGGGGCTGCAGTAACCTCATCCACTATCCTTGTTAATGAGTATCCTCCCAGGACAAGGGTATGTTCAGAATGATTCACCTACCTAATGGTCTGCAGCTGTAGCACACCAGGGACTTCAGCTTAGGGTTTTTTAATGGTGTGCCATCCAGCATTCAGACTCAGCAGCCTGAAATTCGGGGCTCCGGGGTTCTCCTGACTTGCTGCCTGGCTGTTGGCACACCTATTCCTGTTTGCCCGCTAGCAGTATCTCTGCAGCTCACAGGAGATAGCTACAGCCTAATGGCAGTGAATTAAGTGGTGCACAGTACATAGGTGGCAGCTGCTCTGTGCACATGAAGCTGATGACCCGGACTGGAGCTGTACTGGAGGACCATTGAACCCACCTCAAGTAGCACAGATGCAGGCTGTGAGGCAAGTACTCCGGTACTCACAGTACTCACAGTACTGAGGTCTGGTATTACTGTTCAGGAGCTGTGGCACAGCAGACAGGTCTTTGACTGGGTCTTCTTCAGTCCTCCTTCCTCCTGCCTATCCTCCAGTCCAGACAGACCTGGCAATAAAGCAGCACTGTGGCCCAGCTCTGGTGTTTTTACAAGTGCTGTGTTTGTCTTCTGCTCCACTAAGATGTCCCACTGGCTTATTTGTTGTCTTCTTCCTGTCTCAGCCCCATGCTGAGGGTGGAAGGTCTATCCTAGACAGAGCAGAGCCAGATTCATCCCATAAGGGAAAAGGACTATATTTACCATGTGTTGTGAAAGTCTGAAAGGAAATGTTGGTCAAGCTGTGTTGATTGTTCTGTATCTGTTACCATCCCAGTATTTTTACTGCTCATTTTTACTGTTCAGTGTCTCACAAATTCTCAAGCATGTCACAGCAATCACACCTTGCAAAACTTGCCTTGCCTCTCAGATCCATCAGGTATTTCGACCTGCCTTTATTGGACTTCACAAAGTCCCCCTGTGCATTTCTACCTTTGCTTGTCATGAACTACAGAGACCAGGAAAGTTTTTAATTTCCTAAAAGCAGGTTCCGCTGGTGCTGACTGCAGGGTGCAGGATAACAAGGGAAGGTGACAAGAAGAATGAGGAGGTGGATGAGAACAGGAGGAACAAATGGACACAAGTTCCTGGCCCTGGAAAGGGGCCTCATGGAGGGAATGGGACAAGTGAAATGAAAAGCAAGTACCCACAGGACATAGGCACTGCTGAATATCTGCACTTCCCCACCAGTGTAATCGAGGAGGGGCTCACAGCTGACCCCTGTAAATCCCAGGTCTTAGTGTTCAGCTCCATCCTTCAGGCTGTGATTCCTGGGGCTCGGGAGCATATTGGTTACAGCAGTGAGAGAAGACAGATGTGGACAGGAGGATGCTGGTGGCTCTAGCCCTGGAAGGATACCAGGAGCCAGGGTTTCTGGAGGATATGGCAGCAAGGGGAAAAGAGCCAGATTTCTCAGGAAACTGTCTTTGCTTTGAGTCTAGGAAGAAAGGCTTTGATCTACGATTGATGCTTATTTTTTTTTCCCTCTGGTCTCAGATATCAGCTTGGGCCAAAACTGGTGACAGGAAAACCCAGGAAGAAGCAGGAGACTGTGGCAGGGACAAGAGAATAGGGAATGAGGAAAGAGGTGCTAGTAAAGAAGGAAGGAGAATAAGAACTGAGCATGTAGGCCACCAAGCACTCCTCTCAGCCTGACTTTCATGGATCGTAATATCTGAGTTTCTCTAAACCTAGAAAATTCCTGTGTAAGATATTTTTAACTTACCATTGAGACGGATAAATACAACTCAGACACAGCGACATTGTCGCATGACTGCAAATGCTTAAACATTAAACCCACAGAAATCACAAGCAATTGATGCATTTGTTACTTTTATATCAGCCTGAAGAGCTTTGGCACTAATTGGTGGTTGTAGTGGAAGAGGAATCAGCAAAAAGCAGGCAGAACCTGGTAAACATTGAAGGAAGCGAAAAAGCAGAGCATCACATGGGTATACAACTCACAAGAAAAGCAGATCCAGATTCCTAAAAACAGAGTCTTACATCACCAAAGAAACACTATTGCCAGCGGTCACATAGCCTGTAATCTGATTTTGTGTCTCTCTTAAGCATTTATTTTCAATCTAGCAATACCTTTCTGTTTTTTTGTTTGTGTGTGTGTTTGTTTTTTTCTGCCCTTAAAAGTTCTTTCTTCTTTTTTTTTGTCATTTGTTGTGTGCTAAGGGGAATCACCAGCAGTTTTTGTTCCATTCCACAGCACGCTCTCTTTGCTTTTGCTCATGAAATAGCTTTAGAGACTTACAAAACCTGTTTTTGCACCAAGGTTTATTTTGCTAAGTGGGCTATTGTTATTTGTTATATTGTTATTTGTTGTATTTGTTATATTGTTATTTGTAAGTTACCTGTAAGTGCTGTCCCAAAAGTTGGAAATCTCTTTGACAGGTGCAGCACTGTGGCTCCTGGGCTGGGGTTTATGGGGCTATTAATTGTCCTGGGCTTTGCAGAGTCTCATCCTGATGAAAGTTATGCGTTCTGGAAGTTATGCTCTCCTGGGCATTGGACCATTGGTCATGACCCTTTAGAGAGCTTGACCCATGATATTTCAACCTGAGCATCTATTGGACAATCTTTTGGCCAAATTCTGTCATCTTTACCTTCTTTCGTGATGCTTTTCAGCCCAATACCTGGCATGGCCCCATGACAAAGCTGTGCTGTAGCAGGTGTAATGTTCCAGGTCCCCTTGAGCCAGATAGGATGGGTGGCCAGTGATGTATCACCAGCCTTACTAGGCAGCCACATCCATCCCCAGGAGCTGAGATGGGATGGGGCTGCAGGTCTGTAATGCCAGGGTCTGAATACAACTTCTGCATCCTGGGAGCTGGCAGTGAAGTGACGAAGATGAAGACTGGGGAGATGGCAGCAAAGGCATGAGCCTTGGGAAGGCCAGCGTGCCTCCAAATGTCTCATCCTGGCAATACCGGCACCTCCCTGATCGCCACCTCTCTCTGGATGGCCCCCTACCTGGACACCCGTCCCTTTTCTCTGCAGCCCCATCATCCGTGCACTTCCCACAGCGTGCAGCCGCCTGCGCCAGGGATCAGTGGGGCGTGCTTGCAGGAGGAGGGACGTATCGGCCATCCCACTGCAGAGCTAATTGCTTCGACCCCTGACTCACTGGGCCAGGGGGTGGGCTGGAGCTGCGCTGCTCAGGTGCACATGCAGGCTTCAGAGACTCCAGAGCTCAGAGGTCTGAGGACATATTGGCAAGGCTGGCTGGCTGGGGAAGTTGCTGGCATCTTTACCTTGTAGCAGCCTTCCTGGCGGCCTGATGGATTCAGTGCCCTTCCCTACTTCTCCTGGGGGAAACTTCACGCTCTCCCTCTATCAGCCTTTCCAAAGCTGCTGTGTCAGCTGGGTCCTCAGACAGTTCTTCATGGCAAGAGGCAAAGCTCGGCCCTTCAGAGAGCAGCAAGGACTGCGCTCCTTGAGCAGGGAGCAGAGGGACTTGAGTCTCACAGCCTGTAGGAGCTGAGTGATGCAGTGGGGATGGGTTTGCTACCACCATGTTTTTCCCCTGTTCATTTACTGAGGAACAAGAAACACATCCATCTGCCATTAGGGAGGCTCCCCTGTGCTGCGCGGATTCCAGAAGAGCTGCTCGTGGGGGACCAGTCCTCAGCACAGCTTTCCTGGCTCTGTACTGTGAGCAGAGCAGTCATTGCTGGCTTGCCTTGTCCACAGCGGGACTTCCCTGGGGCCCTGCAGGCTTCTCTGTGCAGCTGGAGCTCACATGTGTTGTGATGCTTCAGGGAGGCCCTGATGACACAAGCAAGTTTTGGGTCTTCTAACATGAGGGGTGGCAAAGGTCATCTGTGCTGGGTTATTTTGGCGCAGCTTGACACAAGGACCAGGATATGGAGCCAGCTTAGCATGATGATGTGGCAGTGCCAGTCCACACCAATGCCCAGACTGCTGCACTACTGGAGAGCAGTGAAAGGAAGGGAGAAGGTCCAAGCACCAAAATAGAGGAGAGCAGTGTAGTCCTTCCTCAGGGTGCTGAGGACAAGAGCTCCTGTGGAAATCTGTGCTGTGCCCGTGTGACGGGAACATGGGGCCACGTGGCCTAGCAAAGACAAGCATCTGTGGAGTGTTGCAGTGCTGTGGCTGGCAGGCGGAGCACAGCACTTTTGGGGATTCCTCCCGGGCACCACAGTCATCTCCTTGCAGCCTAAACCCATCTGCAATGAGGGGGCGGAGAACCTTAAGCGCAAGCAGCAAGCGCTGTCAGAAAAGCCTCTCTAGTGTTGTTATGCTTATGCAACAGCGTCAAAAAACAAAAAGGCATCGCCTCCTGCAAAAGAGCAGGCGTTAGCTCTGACAGCCTGGAGCTCCCACTCACGTTGCAAGCCCTCTGAGACAGGCACGGAGCTCCTTCCTCCGAGCCTTTCTCTCCTCGCCATGGGGCTAGCTGGACTCTTTGCACTGACAGCTTGGGATCCCCTTCATTGCCCCCCTAAACATTGCACAAGCTGCCTGGGACCAGCAGCAGTTCACAGCTGCCAGGGCAGCCTGTGTCCCTCTCACTCCGCTTTTCCCCACTATTAACCCAGCCCAGCACTGACAGGGACACAGATAGATCTGTCCCCTGCTACTTTGCGAGAGCCTTGATGGGACCTCAGACGCAGCGTTTCGTTGTGTGCAAACTTCATTTGGAGAATATTGCTAGCAGATGCTACCTGCCCTTTGCCTTCCCTTCCTGCTTGTTCCTACAAGCGCCCTGGAGGAGCGAGGGGCCATGCTGGTTCTGTGCTAGCTGAACTTCAGGGCCATTGTGTAACATCACTTTGAACCCAGGCTCACGGCAACAGGAGCAATATCTGCTCCATCCGAGGATGAGGAAAATGGTGGTAACATGGCGTGGTCTGCAGGAGCAATTCCCGACAAACCGCTTACCTCTCTAGAGAGGATTTTCCCTGGCACTTTCTGGCATCTCTGACATTGGTGTTATGTGTAAAGGGCTTGTGAGGTGCCTATGGAGCCTGTGTGTTCGTCTCTCCTGCTCTCCCACAGCAGGAGTTGCCATGTTCCTTCCTTTCCTGGTGGCCCCTGCTGGGCTCTGCCTGGTGTACCTGGTACAATGCAATATCCTCTCTGCCCTGTCCGCTGCTCCCCAGGAGATGCAGTCCAGACTGGAGGACTTCAGGAGTGAGCTGAGAGTGTTTTCTTCTGAACCCCAGCACCAATGAGATACACACCGAGGAGAAATTCAGTGTTGATCAGACCCATACTAAATGTTTTCATTCATTCATCAAACCATGACAGTTCTTTTAATCTTGGTGATGTCTGCTGACTGCACAGGCCTGTTTTCCTGTTTCAGAAGTAAGTCTTTTTTTCTTTTTTTTTTTTTCTTTTTTTTTAATTTCATTTCTCTAAGTGTTCCACCAAAGAAAAAGATTTCCCTTTTTGAAACCTGGATAAAATGAATTTTGAAAATTTCTGCTCAGCTCAAGGCACTGCTGGCTTCTGGACACTCCAAACCAGCTTTGCACTCATAGTCTATGCAATGCTCTATCTTCTCTACGGCAAGTAACATTTTGCACCAGTGCTGGGAACTGGGGAGGTGGCTGTCATGGCCACGGCCACACATAGGAAGCATGACAGGGGAGCCATTTGAGTTTTTCCGTTTTTGGACTGACCATCTACCATCCCATCTGCTGATGTGAATAAACACAAGTGTAGCAATAAGGGAGCAGACTGGAAGAGCTAGAAACCTCCTCTTGGAGATGAACATCTCAAGGACTCGGTGGGCCACCACTGGCTGGGGACATCAGTGCAAAAGGCAGAGCCTGTTCAGATTGGAGAGAGAGAGAAGTGCAGCATTGTCATCCATCAAGGAAGTAGATATATAAAGATGAATATTAGATGGTGAGACAAAATCAAGCAAACTGAGGCAGAAAAAGAGTTCTGACTAGATAAAAAGTCTAGAAGAAGATAATCTGTGTGTCCATGAAAGTCTAGATCCACTTTTAAATGAGACAGATAAGCAAATAGTAGATGATACATGAGAAGGCTGAAATGTTCACCATCTTTCATGTTTTAAACCTTTGCAGAAAGGTTAACTGTGATCAGACTATTACTAGCAACAAGAGACTACGAAAAGTAACAGAATAACATGGCCAAAGAGTACTATATGGACCTATTCAAATTGTCAAGGTCAGATGAAATTCAGTCTGGAGTACACAAGGAACTAGCTACAGTCATCTCAGACCCCATTAGCAATTATCTCAGAAAACACATGGACCAAGTGTGATGACCCTGTGGACTGGGACATGCCAAAACATTGCAACTGTCATTAAAAAGGGAGATGAGCCAGATGAACTTTGATGTCTGAAAAGATATAGAAAGAAATTGTTATACAATCAGTTGCCAAGCATCTCAAGGATAAGGGGTGATAAAGAACAGTCAATATGGATTTGTCAATAATGCAACATGTTAAATCAATCTAATTTCCATCTTTGACAGGGTAAGTGACCTAGCTGATAACAGGAAGTGGCAGATACGATATATCTTGAGATTCATAGTATATTTGGTACTGTCTCATGTGACGTGCTCTTCGGGCGTGAAAGTGCAGTTGAAATGTGTCTGAGGTGGGTGTACAACTAGCTAAAAGAATCTGGGAATGGGGAACACTCAAATACTGTCAGACTGTGAAAGCACAGTAATTGAGGTCCTGTGAGGCTCTGTCCTGGGACAGGTCCTATTCAATATTTTCATTAGCTACCAGGTTGAGGGAATAGTGATTATGTATATAAAGTGCTGAAATGAAAACAGGTGGAGAAGGGCTGCAACTGCTTTGAATGACATGATGAGAATTCAAAAACAAAAAATGTCAATCACTCAGAAAAATGACTTGTAATCAATAAAATGCAATAAAAAGACAAGCACAAAACAAGAAAACAGTGAGGAACAAATACCAAGTAGAAATGAATGGGCCGGAGAGCAGTACTGCAGGAACCCTTAGGGAGTTTTAGTGGTCGTTGCTGAGAGCAAGGCAGGCACATCCTGGGCTGCTCAAGCAAGTTGTCCCTTGCAAGGCAAGGGTGGCAGCAACACTATTTTGCTTGGCATGGAGGGAAGCTCAGCCACAGGAGCACTGTATTGGATTTTGGGCTGGTCATCGTAATGAGGAGGTGACAAGCAGTAAGAAGTCCAGAACAGACACTACAAGATTGATCACAAGTTTGAAATATATGAGCTGCAAGGAGAGGAAGAGCAAATTAAGTCTGTGCTGGGAGAAACCACAGCAGGGATATAGGAGCAGCTTTCCAGTATGTTAAAAATTATTAGCAAGAGGGTGGTGATCATTAGTTCCCAGGATACTAGGGACATTTGGTGATGTAATTGGCTAAATTTGCATCTGTGGAGATTTAGGGAGGTATTGGGATTGCAGGGTAATTTGCCTTAGCCCTGTTGTGAGATATCAAAGGCTATATAGGATCTAGCTGCTCCAAAGCAGCATACAAGTACCCGTTTGCCTGTTGGGGCTGCTGAGCTTCCATACCCATGCTGTTGTGTGTCCCTGCTCTAGTGCTGTGGGACCAGCAGGTCTTGGGGGTACTGCTGGCCCAAGTGGGGACCTTGATGTTCCAAGTGTCCTGGGGAATTCTGTGCTAAATCTGGGCCAGTTTGGGAAAGGTTAGGCAGGGCATCACTGAGCAACCAGAGCTGGGCTAATGTAGGAAATCTTTGATCTGCCCCTCTGCCGTACTCTCCTCTCCCCTCCCATCACTGTCCCTCTGCTTTGCATCTCCTACATCATCTCTCCTTGGCAGGGCTCTTCCAGCTCCATCTCTCTTGCTCTCTTCCAGTTGCACTCTTTCTAGTCTCCTTCTCATTCCTTCCTGCACCAGATTTTTTTTTTTTTTTTTTAATTCATCACAGACCATTTCCATTTGAATTGCTTTCCTGACGCCACCCAGGACAGGAGCTGAGCCAGGGCACTGCATCCTGTCCCAGGCCTGCATTCATTAGTGTCACGTGGACAGCACTGGCTGTCACTAGCAAGGCCACTCTGTATTCATGGCAGCGTGCTCCCCAGACCCTTCTCTGTGCCTGGTTAGTGTGTGCTAAGCATGGATTACAGCACACAGAGTGTTCTAGTCTGCATGCAGAGAGAAAGTGACAGCGAATGTCACCTGGACACTCACAGGATGCTCCCTGTCTGCATTCCAAGAGGAGCAAAACATCCTCATTAGTCCCTCATTTCCATGAGATTTGGAAATGGGTTTGCAGGCTGCTTTTCTAAGGTTTCAAAGGCATATCTCTTTGTGCTGTTTCTGGCCATCTTTCCTTCTGGACTAACCCACAAACCCTGCTGCCAAACTCAGGCAACATGATGGCAGAACAGGTCAAAGACAGGAGACCAATATGGTGAGAAGGAGCAGCTGCCAGAAGGACCAGGGCCATGCAAGAACTTCTTCCCAACAACAGCAATCAGATGGTCTTTCTATCAGGCTGCATACGTGGAGCTAGTCCTAGCCTGGCTGTCTCTGAAGTAGTGTTTCTGGCTCTGGTACCTCCCAGCCCGGCAGAGGCCCTATCAGCCACTGGCATCTCATGAGGTCGATTCCTTCCCAAAAAAGGACCTTCTCCACCTGCTGCTGCTCAGCTGGGTGCTGACGTGCAGCAGGACAGAGCTGCTTTGGGGCTGACTTGTCCTTTTCTGCGTTTTCTCAAGACCTGATGATGAATGCCTTGCTGTGGTTTGTGTGCAGCTTTTGAATTTCTTGTGCCTTTCATTGCTGCTGCATAGTCCAGATGAAGCAGTCTGAGCATGTGTTCCCTAGAGAGCGCATCCTGCGGCTCAGCAGGCTCTGAGCTCCATGAGCTACCCTCTTCCATTCCGTTAAGCTTTGCTGAGGCTATTTTTCTACCAGTGGCAGCACTTCAGTGTGAGGACTTCGATAGAGCCACCTCCGCAGGAATATCTGTCTTGCCTGTTTCAAGGTATTTGGGACATGATGGCAGTGCAGGCAGGCGTTGCTTAGCTCTCCTCTGCTCAGCTACATGTTCATGTCAAGTCTGTACCAAAGCCAGAACGATTTGCTCTCTGTACATGGTTAGGTCACATAGGCTTGCAGGATTTCTTGCAGCTCTCTGAAGGCCTTTCCCATTTGGACTTGCTCCAAGTGGCTCTGGAGCTCCAGGCGCGCTGCAGCACGGTGCCTGCCATGTCACCGGGTGCTGTGCCCATACCACCTTCCCCCACGGCGCGTGGTCAAGGTGGGCAGAGCACAGAGTGTGCTCCCACATAGTGCTGATGGATTTGCAAGCACCTGCCCTGCATTAACTAGAGGGTGCTGACTTGAGCACCTGGGGCCTGCATGGGGAATACTTCCCTGGGCTGCTTTTGGTTTTGCAGCTCCAGGAAGCCACAAGCCATGTGTTCTGGGAGAGGAACACCACACAAATTCACTTCTGCCACATCAGCACCTGCAAGCATCTATCAGGGACCAAAGCCCACTGTGTGAGTGAGGGGTGGGATGTAGGTTCCTGTGGCTTTGCCAATGGACTCCTCCTTTGGTTAAATACTCACCCTTGTTGGATGCTGAGGGGACTGAACGTGCCATGGAGGAGGCAGTGGGGCCTCATCTTCCTCCCTCACAGCCAGGCTCTGAGGTGCTGCACTGATCTTGGAACCCTGCCCTCCTGCCTGGCTCAGCTCTGATGGTGCCGCTTGCTCTTCACAGCCAACCCAAAGGATCACAGAATCATTAAGGTTGGAAGGGACCTCTAGAGATCATCTAGTCCAACCCCCTGCACACGCAGGGTCATGGAGAGCCAGGGAATCCCACCCTGAGGGTTGTCTCTCTGCTGATAGGAAGGTCCCCAGTTTTGAAAGCCCCTGAGATCAGGCCACAGCTCTGTCCTCAGCCCCATGTCCCCTTAGGCCCCTTGGGCTAGGAAGCATGTGGGACCCCCAAGCAGCCTTGGGATGGGGACACAGCTGCCCACGCTCCCCACCTTCGTCTCTCCCCTCTTGGGGCTCGTGTGGGTACACAGCCCTCGGGAGCTTTGCCTCTTTCCCTTGTAATCCCACAGTCACTCCAGCCTAATTAAGATTTATTATCTCTCTGGCACCAGGCGCACAAACATGCAAATAGCTTCCAGCTTCCCAGGACATTTCCTTTCCTCCCTATAGGGTGCTGGTTAACAGTTAACTTCCAGAACTGTTCCTCTCAGCAAACAGGGAGCCCGGTGGCATTTTCTTTAACTCCTTGGTGCCCTCTTGGGCTGCCTGGTATCTGGTGAACTTCTCCCTGCGCCAGGTGGAAGCAGCGCCCGCCTTGCAGACCTCTCTGCTCTGGCATCACGAAGGCAAGTGGTGGCAGTAGTTGCAGGTCAGCACAGCTTATAGGGCATGATACAGAAGGCAGTTTGGAGAGGGATTGAATTCACATAGAAAATGTCAAAGCACAGTCTGACAGAGGGATACAGACGCAGCTGAGTGGTTTATGGACACGTAGCTGCCTGGCTGTTTGCCGTCGGGAAGAGCGACTGTACAAGGAAAGGCTCTAGCCCCTCTAACATGTAACCACGTCTGCTGCAGGGAGCTGCCGGGGCAGCGTGCCCCCAGCACGTGCTCCTGAGCACAGGCTCCTGAGCTGCTTCGGAGCTTGGTGTCGTCATCTCTCTTAGACAAATCTTTCTCTGCACTTCGATTCCCCTCGGTGATGTGAGGAAGAGCTTTTCCATCTCCCCTCAATAGTCAGTGAGATGAACAGCTGCAAGGGCCTCTTTGAATCCTTACGAGTGACTGGGATCTCAGACTCTGTCATAATTCAGGGAGAGTCCTGAAGACCTTGTTGTGCTATAAATCAAATTTATGCCCTTCTCCTGCTGCAGAAGCAGGGCAGCATGAACAGAGCAAGTGGAGCTGCCCTTTGGTGGACAGCAGCATGGCAAACTGCCCCATCCCTTCACTCAGTGTGGCACATACCGTTTCTTGACAGGTATGTTAAAATATCACTTGGTTTCCATTCTCTCTACCATGATGAAGAAAGCAAACAGGCAAAGAGGTTTTCTGCTTGGATTGTTAAATTTTCATTGCAATTTAGCAAGGATGGCTGAGAGTAATTTTCCAGCTAATTTCAGTTCCTTTGCACTGCTCCTGAGCTGCAGGGCCAGGGCTGCAAAGGTGACAGCAGGGAACTGTTGGTTTGCTGCTTAGTGTCTTGTCATGGAATAAAGCTGTCCTGAGAAACATCATTATCAGCTTTCGGTAAGAGTTCATGATGTTAACTGTGGTCCTAAAATCTTTCCCTGATAGAAATAGTCATCTCACATGTATCCCAGCAATTACAGCAACAAATAGCTCATGCAGCTAGAGAACTGGCACTTTCTGCAGCCAAAAGAGAACAGATATTTACAGGGATAATGAAAATTAATGTTAACATGTGGTTTTGAAGGTATTTCTTCCTTTGGAGGATATCTAGCTTTTAGAAGTTTGTGCCTATTCTCCCATGGGACAGTTTCTCCTGCCTCTGCCTGATGGGTGATGTCTTGCTGGTCCCTCTGATGCACCTGGCTTTTGTCATTGCAGGAAGCAGGAAGCAAGGCTTGGGTCTGTTCCAGTGCCAGGTGGGTTTGTGTTCAAGGTGTGACACTTGGATTGGTATTTTTGAGGATGTCTGCAAGGGGCTTTTACCATTCCATGTATCAGGTCTAGGTGAGCACCTGGATCCCTGCCTATACTTGATCCCCAAGTCCTCCTGAACTGTGACAGTGTACGATGTAAGCTACTGAGCTGTCCTGACACGTGTGGCAGGCTGTGATTATTGCTCATGGACACTGACAGCACACATTTCAAATCTCTCACGTGTAGCTCCAAGGCTCAGCAGGGCACAAGGACAGAGCACGTATGGCTCCACAGTGGGGATGCTGGAGCTGCTGCCAGGGAGCTGGTGTTTCAGGGGCACGGTGGGTTCTGCAGAGCCAAATGCAGAGCATTTTCCAACACATTTTGCAGCACTGGAGAAAGAGCTTTCCCGGCTGCTCCTGCCCTTACAGCACCGCAAAGCACAGTCCTTCACTCAAGACAGCTCATCAGCTGCTTTCCATATCATCAACCACTAAACTTTCTCTTCTGCCCAAATAAATTAACGTGTCTCCAGAGCTTTTGGAGCTGGTGAGAAAGCCCAGCCAGTGCTGACATGTGGGCTGAGAAAGCAAGAAGCCAGGTGGTGCTGTGGACAAGTGCAGCAGCCTGAACCATCTGGGCCTTACCTGGCCACCGGGTGATTTGTCAACTTGAAGGATCCCTGCAAGCAAGGGAGCGGATGTGGCTGCCTACGAAAGTGCCTGGGCTTCCATGCCTGGCGCAAGGGAAAGGCTGGTACTGGTGCCTCTGCCACACACATGGACAAAGTGGCAAGGGCTGAGAACGGGTCTTATGTGCAAACCACCACAGGAGCCCCAAAGCAAAGGGGGCAGGATGGGTTTCCCAGTGCTCCCACAAATGAGTCGGAGCGTAAATCACAGATATTTCTCTGTTGACACTTCTATCTGCCCAGATCTCATGCATAATAACCTCAATTTTAGACAGCATGTTAGGACTTTTAGCAATCAGACTGATCTATTGGCTCTGAGGACACAGTGTCCCCGCATGGACCCAGAGAGCCTTGTGTGCTGCAAGGCCAGGAGTACTGGATTGGATCTGGGAATGAAGGTGACAGATTCCAGGTTTTTGCATGGTCTTGTGCTTCTTGCTCTGCTCTGCAAAGGATCTCTCATTCATCCTACTTTGTCTCAAGTACTGTGGCCGCATACCTTTTGCAGACCCACCTGCAGCCACTAAATATATCTGTAGCCTTAGAGCAAAACTGTTCATGTGAGTGGTATCATCTTCAGTGCAAAGACTGCCAGCTCTGTCCACATGCACAATTGCTGGTCTTGCCACTGCTCAAAGATTGGCTTTGTGTGGGAGATAGCCAAGGAGAGCATTAGGTCTCCCTGGACTTGTCTGACCAATCGCACTGGCGATGCCCAATCCTTCTCATAGTGGAAATATAAGAGAAAAAGTGGTGAAAAGTACCCGGTTGCTCTCTGGTAGGTGGTCCCGGCACCATTTGGGTGCTGTGGCTGCTTGGCATCTTGGAGCTCCCTGTCCAGCTCAACCACCTGAAAACAGAAAGCAGAAAGAGCCTAATCCAGACAAGTGTTGAGTACCTGCACCTGTCCCTCAAACAAGGTAACTGGAGCGTGCACCTGAGTCCAGGGCTGCCATCACTGCTGTTAGCACTGGCGGTCACCAGACTCACCCAGGGGCATTTGGAGAAGGACCGGGGAGCAAGAACGGCCTCTCCTGCATCTCTGCCTTCCCTCCCCCATGCCAAGACTGGACACAATAGCATCAGCCCTTGTGCTCTTTCCAAAAGTGTGCTTTAGAGGAGGACCCCCTAATGGGGGGAAGCCTCCTTGGCTCCAGTCCTTCCACAAGACACCTTCGCCTTCCTCCCAGCTGTGGGAATTAGCCTTCCGAAGCTCATCCCTGTCATCTGCTCTGATGTGCTGCTGTTGATGGGAATCCCCAAGCTGAAGCCAAGGGCTGCGCTCAGATGCAGCAAATGCTGAGGAGACTTGGCTGAAGCAGCCTTGGTATGTGCAGGGCAGGGATGTGAGGGGCCTACAGGGACTGCAGCTGCTGCGAGATGCTCTGGCTTGGGAGCTACAGCCCAGGCTATGTGGAGTTGGCACATGGGACAAGCTTCCCCCATGAGTCTGTTCCCTCCTCCTGGCTTTTGATAGTTATCTAGCTTCAGTCAAAGTTGGCAGAGAGCTGGAGGTCTCCATAGGATGAGGTCCATAGGAACGCCCTGGGAAGAAGGTAGAGAGATTGTGAGCAAATCCTCTGCAGGAAAGGTGGTGGAATGCATTCAAAGTTTATTAGACACCAGTAAATCCACCTGGGAATAGCCCCATACACTCAAATCCTATGCTCATAGCATGTTCTCTGCCACTGGTAATGGATTAACTTGGGAAAACAATGGGATGGGTGAGCTGCAGGTCCTGGGGATGGGAAGAGAAATCATCCAAGGGTTGTGGGGGTAGAGTAGGGACCCAAGCCTCAGCCCTGACCCTATGCATGAAAAAGTTCTTGTGTTCCTGAGCTGAGCCCGCAGGCACAGGTCTAGTGCTCAGAAAGACTTGCAATGAGCTTGTGTTGTAGCTACAGGTATAGGGCATGATCTTGAGCGGCTGTGTGAAGCTCCTACAAGTGCTGAATGCCCTTAGCAGAGGCTGGTTGTGCACAACCCATTTTTTTTCCAAATGTAATTGATAACCCCATATGTAATGAGAAATAAGAAGGCTGGGATCTTGTTTTGTGCAAATATGCCCAGGCTAAGCAGAGAGGCCATGGGGTCCTTTGCAGTCCTGCCGTAGTGTGCATCGCCCTCGTGGCCCTGCAGCCCCAAGCTCACATCAGGATTTGCTGTGGAGGGTGCTCTAAGAGTCCAGGAAGGCAGAAACTCAGCACAAATCAGGATGTTTCCTCAGGCCCAGTTGCTCCCTTTGCCTCAGCTGTATGCGGGCTCTGCTCCAGTCCACATGCTGCCCTCCCACGCTCAATGGCATCAATGTTACAAACCTATCACCAGGGCTTTACTTGTTAATCTTGTAGTGGAAGGGTCGGCTGTAATCTAGCAGTGTTTTCACAGGCTTTTCCTACGTTCTCCTAGGCTGCCAGATGGGGCTGGCTAGCATGTGCAGGGGTGAGGGACTGTCCTCTCTATGCATTTCCCAGGCATTTGGTGTGGGGAGGTGAGGTGAAGTGCATCACAGTAGATAGTTTTCAGCCCAACTGGTTTATGCTCGGTCTCAGTCCAGAGAAGCCCCCCCAGGTGTTTTTTTCCCTAGCAATCAGGGGGGTTGGAGCATTGGGGAGCTAGCCCTGTGGAGTACGAGCAAGAAGCAGGGGCTTCCCTGCTCAGTGAGACTGCCCAGGGCCCTGGCTTTTGACGCTATGTCACCTCCTAAGACAGCACCAGTGGCCCAGCTTTCTTCCTGAGCCTCTATGGAAATTCATGGTCTTCTTCTAATACAGGAAAGCAGAACTGGGCTGTGGAAATCAGGAGAAGGTCCCAGGAATAAGAAGATGGTATCCTTTCGTAGGGGAAAGGAAGAGGCAATTTGGTGGTTGGTAGTGAGTCCTGCTGTCTGGCAGTCCACGCAGCCTGTGCCTTGAGCCAGGGCAGCAGGAAGGGTGGCTGCGAGGAGCACTGCAGAGCGGGACGCAGAAGTTCTCCCTTGCTTTGGAGAACCTCTCTCCTGCATACCCAGCTCCTCTGGGTGTCCTCTGGTTTGTGATGGACCACAGCAGGCCGCGGAGGTCTGTGCGGAGGCCACACAGGTCTGTGCGGAGATCGCTTATCACACTCCACCTGGGGGAGAGGCATTGCACCTTCCTTGGCCCTGCTTGTGCCCCATGTCTCCCATGCAGACCTTTTTCCACATGCCCCTGGCCTCATATGCTCTCTGCCTTTCAGGGCTGGCTCCAACACCCATGGGCCACTTCTCAGCCCCTACTGTACATCATCTGAGGTGCTTCTTCCCCGCCTTGGTCCCAGAGATGGCTAGTGCTCGGTGCCGTGTGCTTTTTGCTGTCACTGCTGAGAGGCTTTTAGTGCTGCCAGCACAAACCCTCCGTGCTGCCTTTATCTGCCAAATGGAGAGCAGTGTGGGAGATGCCCCGGCTGCGGGAGCCAGGGCACAGGGCTCGCCAGCCGCTCGCCCCAATCAAAGAGCCAGGCAGGTGGGCTCACTTGGCTACCTTGGCCTGGGGCTGCCCGGAGTGTGAAGCGGCTGGGGAAGAGGCCCTAACTAATGGCCCTGCTTCCATATTAAAGGCTGACCAGCCTGCCTGAAAGCAAGGACAGGATCTTCCAGGCCACCCGGCACCGGGGAGCCACATGGCCTTGTCCAGGGAAAGTGGCCTGATCTCTATGACCAACATTTTCAGCATTTCATCATGTGCATATATGATGAGACCGATATCCCATGTGTCTAGCAGAATGCACAGGGCGCCCAGGGCTCTGTGCGGGTGGTGCTGACCACACAGCTGCAGCAGCAAGGTCCTCTCCATCCTCTGGCGCTTTATTCAGTGTGAAACAAGCATATGGGCAATAATTTCTGCCTCTTCAGGAGGCACATGCAAAGTCACCCCCCTAGAAGACAGCGACATGTTAAGGAGAGACTGTCTGCTGTCAGTCCCACCAGAGAGAAGGCCAAACACAGTGACGGGCAGATCTTCCAGAGTCCCCAGATGTCAGAATGGAGGAGTTGGCTTCACTCAAGGGTGGGCATGGTCTCTGTCCCCCATGCCTGCTTGCTCCTGCCCATCGTCCTGCTGCCTGTGACCAGGACCTTGCAGCATCTGCTGTGCCCATCATGAGCTCTGCAGTCCAGGTCCAGAATAAGGAGAAGTGGAGATACTTCTGGAGCAGCCAGGATGGGAACAGATTAATTTGAAATCCTCTCCTTCTCCCCCAAAGAAACTTGGGCTCTGTCTAATCTAATCCTATCTATGTAATCTCACTCTGCTATGGCAACCTTTGCAGCACAAGGGCTATAAACAGCTTAGTGCCCCTACTGGAAAACAGGACGGATCTTGAGGCTTCTCCATAGGGACTGAGCAAGCAGGAAGCCCAGGAACACTGCTGAAGCGCTTGCAGGTGAGGGGTTTCCTTTGCCAACAGGCTTTTGGATCCCGATGCAGACAGCATGGCTGTTCTCCTCAAAGGCCTCCACAGTGCTCTACACGGGTTTCCCCAGCACCTACCACCTCGTCGATGACTAGCAATGTGACTATAGCTATTAGGAAAATGTAGGGAATCTGGCCCTGTTTATTCAGGGAAGATTGGAGCCCTCCCACTGCGCTTTGAGCGCTGAGATCGAAGTTTTGAGTTGGTGCCAATCCACCTAAAGTCTCTGCATGAATTTATGGCATGTACACTGGGATCTCCAGAGGCACATGAGAACTATATGAATCCCACACCTGAGCCCCTCAGCCAAGACCCAGACCTAAGCCCAGATTGTTTAGGACCACGGGTGGCTTCAGCAGAGATTTTGAAAGGTGTTCAGCCCTCCCCACGTGCTGATCTCAGGACTAGAGTCCTTCTTGACTGTCCCTGGCAAGTCATTGCAGCATTGATTTTGCAATAATGGTGGTCAGTCTGGGTGGCTTAACATATCTGCATTCAGGGAACAAGTTTTCACGAATTCCTTCATTCAGAGACATCAGAATACATCCCAGTAAGATACTGTCAGTAAGCATGGGGTATGCTGATTGCCTTGAGCATAGCAGAATGAAGCCTCTGCTCCTTGTGATCCGCAAACGTACAAAAACTTCCCTGTTCCTCTGCAACACCATGGAAGGAGGTTGTGCCCACCTCTTAGCTAACTTCAGCCCAAGTCTGGAGAAAAGACTCACGGGGGCCTTTGGTAGAGGAAGCAGCATTCTTTCTATGGCCATCCCCAAGACGTCCTGTATGAAACCCGAGTCCCAAATGCTCCTTAAAATCACAATAGTTTCTGATATTATATATGAAGTTCAAAGAGGTTCGGAAGATGGGTGCAAGTCCAGTTAGGGGCAGAAAATCCTGTCTGGCAGTGGGAGATTAGAGGACTTCCAGCTGGTGGGTATCTCCAGGAGAAAGGGTAGGGGTGCTATTGGGGCTGTAGGACCATCATGGGGAGAGGCTTGTGCATAATAGAGTGGTTTTAAAACAGACACATGTGCAGCAAGATCGAGTGGCTGGGAGTGGAAGGTGCTCCAATTATGGTTGAGATGCTGCTCAAACAGGGAAGGTCAGATAAGTGGATGATTATAGTGGTCCCACCTGACTCCTTGGCTTTTTAGTCTGTACAGATCCTTAGATCACTTTTGACCTGTGGGTTCTCTTGATTTTTTTACTGACTTTCCAGCTTTTTGGCTTCATATTTTCCTTTTTTTTTTTTTTTTTTTTATATTTATTTTTTTTTTTTTTTCCCCTGTACTCAGAAATGTTAAAAGCTGAAATTTTCACATGATCACCTGGCTCTGAGATTACGTGAGGGTAATCTGAGTTCCAGGAGAGATGACTTTTTGTTTTTCTTTTGCTGTCCCCTTTATGCCTATGATTCCTAATAGAAAAATTCATACAGTCTCAAAATGTTTGCACTGATAAGGAATAGCTTGGGAAGCACAAGATATTAAGCCCCATGAAGTCGATTTCTTGGACAGAAATAGCATTTTCAGCTGGTCCAATCCCCCGAGTCAGCACTTCTGCTGCAATACAGTAATTAATATTGCACCCTCCTCTGTGGCTCCCCAAAGCAGAGCAATTTAGGACAGAGTCAAGTTCATTGTTAAGGAACATCCATCTAACTAGGACATCCAAGCGGTATGGGAGCTATGTGAGAGGAAGGAGATGCTTCTTTAGGATAGGTGTCAGTGGGAGAAGGGTACTGTCACACGAATCTAATGTTTTCCACCACGGGAAGTGAGGTTTTAGCAGAACAGTGATTGGGTTAAGGGATCAAACGCAAATGCATCCCCATTTCCCCAGCTTATGCCTTGTTCTTCCTCTTTGCCTGCTTTCTCTCTCTCTTTGGTGCTCAGTGTTTCTGCTAGGTGGGTCTCGGCTTTCCCTCTCTGTGGGGCGCGCTGGTGTCAGACTGACTTCATTTAATCCCTGCCGTTCTCCAGCCTGCAGTTAATTGAGCTGTCAGAGGCTCTCCTTTAATCAGAGCATGTCAGAGCCAGGCCAGGGGCTCCCCTCATGAGAACGGACTCTTTGCTCGCAGCCTCTGGCCAGAACGACACAGGATATCCCATGCCCGCTCTGCACTGTGCAACGTCTAGTGCAGAGCCACAGGCTCCCTAGGTTCCTCAACAGGATGGGACTGGTGCTCTCCAGGGTGGCCAGGTCAAGGATCACATCTGGCTGCTCCATGCAAAAAGCCTGGCTAATAAAGGAGAGAAATGGGCAGGGCTCTCATCTGCGTAAGGGAGGATGCATGGGGCTGCTCCTGACCCCGTCGCTGACTCCCCGGGGCAGCCCTTGTCCTCCTGTGCCCTGCTGAGATGCCTGCTGTGCAAATGCTTCCCTCTGTTACTTTGCATTCCTGTTGAGCTCTGCTGTGTGCTCACCTCACGCTGGGTCCCAGTTTGCGTGCCTGTAAAGTGGGGAAATGGTCCTTCCTCCCCATCTACCAGAGATACTGCACTTCTTTCCACTGTTATGCATGCAAGGTGTCGAGAAATGTTGCAACCATTATATGGATGACAAATGTCTTCTAGTTAATTAAGAAGATGCACTGTCTGCCCCTTTTATTCTTAGCTCTCCATGGAGCACATAATCTAGAGACAAACTTTGCATCAGGAAAGGCAGACATAGACAGCATTTTTGTACTTGGTTCTGCTACATGGGAAGCAGAGGATGAAGACTGTGGGAAGCCTGCTCCACTTCCCAAGATGTCAGAGCTCCAGAACACAGAGGGACTAGGAGGGCTTGCTCAAGGGTCTCTGCTGAAACCTCAGTCCCAGGTACATCTCTGAGTTTTGGGTCCCACTCAAGCAGCCTGGAGAAAACAGCACAGTTTGGGGCAGTTGCATGGACATCTAGAGCTGGAATTGTTTTCTTGGCTGTAAACATGTGCCTGAATCTCCTCGAGGTGAAAAGGCACCAAGCTGACCCATGTCTCCACATCATCCAAAAAGGCCGGAAGCTCCGAGGAGCACAATACAGGGAGCTGTGCCCTTCCTTGTGCAGAGCTCGCCAAGAGCTCCCTCTGGCCAAGGATGAAGGAGATGAGCAGCGCCTTGCTGTCCCAACTGGCAGCTGGCCCCCAGAGCTGCACAAAAGGCCTTTTCATGCCCTGCATAAACAAGTGAGAGGCAAGAAGGGTTGTTATCGCAGAGCACCAGTCCTAGCATTGGCTCAGGCAGGGATTCCCAACAGAGCCTTCTCCCCACAGCATACCGGTGTGCAATCTGGAAGGCTGCTGGGTCCAGCTGAAGGGCTTTCTGGAGCCCGCTCCTGCTGTGCTCTTAGATCTGATGGCAGGAAGGCTCCTCTCCTCCTTCCGAAATCCACAAGCTGCCTCAAAGCCTGGGTTTTACCCCTATTCCTCGTGGGGCCTCCTGATGGGAAAGGCAGAGCTGGCAGTGCACACGTGCGCACGTGCATGTGGGTGTGCGGCGGAGGCAAGGCTGCGTACGCATGCCGTGCATGTTCACCTGCTGCTGAAAACCAGGAAGAACAAAACTGCGAGATTTGGCGCGTCTGAATAATATTGAGCAATAGTTACTAATAACCAGAGAAGTGCCTCTCTAACAACAGTATTTCAAAGACTACTTCATAAAGTTTCCTCTGTGCTTGGTAGGTGCTAAGAGCCAGCAGTTATTGTTTCTAACAGGGAAATCAGTGTGATGGGATGGGAGGTTAATAAAAGCTGGTACTGCTAGGGAGGAGATATTTTATCTTTGATTTCTGCTAAACAAGGACTCAGATCCAAGCTCAGGATCCATAAAGCCACTCCTACTCCATAAAGCCAGAGCAGACTCATTGCAAAGTTAAACTGTAAGGGGAAAGCTTGCTGGAATATAAAAACACATGGAGGCCCTCAAGGAGAGCTGGTAAGGGCCCAGTGACCAAACCTCTCCCATCACTGCAACATCAGGCATCTGCCAGTCCTTGCAAGTTTGTGCCAGACCTTGCTTATTTGTATCCACATTTGTCTGCTGGAGTGGGAATTTGGCCGGGAGATGCTCCCTTTGGTTGTGAAAGCACAACCCGACCCCCAGGAGCAGAGTTGGAGGGGGTCTCTGGTGAGCTGCTGTCCAGCAGCAACCACAGCCTGCAGCCTCCAGCCCCAGGTGTCCTTCAAGTCTCTCATTCATACCAGCCTTTCGGGGGGCTTGAAGACTTCTCCTGTGCGCAGCTGGGTCATGAAGGCCTCCAGGATCCTCAGTGCAGCCAGAGAGGCAGTTCCATCCGGCCCTTTGGTGTTTAATAAAAACTCTGTTCTGCTGGAAACCTAACTTGTCTCGAAGCACGTTTGATTTATATGAAGAAATAACTTTTTAAGTGAAGGAATGGAAGCTGAAAACATACAGAAAACTGAACAAATATCAGCTATTTTGAATTTCTTTTTGTTTGTTTGCTTGTTTTTCAGTTAAGTCTCACCAAAACCTCATAAAGTTTTCATTTCCTCACTGTTTTCTTGGGGATTTCAAAGGCTGCCCCACCGCCCCATGCCTGGAATGCCTGCCTGGCTACCTGAATGGTGAGCAGGTCAGTTCCGCGCTATCTCCCCCACTTTGGTGATGCCAGCAGGAACCTGCCACAATGGAGTGATCAAAAGCTCATCAGAGATGACTTTATAACTAAAGCTCTTTTCCTCTTTTCAGTGGAAAGAGAATTGCATGGTCATGGGTATGCACAGATTTTGCCTCCTGTGTCTTCAGGATTGTTGAAGAGCCTCAGTGTTTAGCTTGCTGGTACCTGGAACATAATCCAGGCCAGACCATCCTTGCTCTGCTCATTCCAACGTTCTGGCTCTTGGGAGGAATGTATGTCAGCGTGCTCACTATGGATCAATGCAGAAGATATCCATGCTCCTACTTATGGCAATGGAGTCACCCATTGACTCCTTCAAAAACCCAGATTCACTTTTAAAAGTTAGATTTCCTATGTTTTCTGTGGAATTGATGAGGCTCAGATATAAAGTCATTAGTTTTCCCCTGGACCATCTGGAAGATGCAAACAGGCAGCCCTAGTTCTCTAGACTAGGTGTACCCACCTACAGCAGGGCCTAGTTTTAGCAGCAGTAAGGCACAACTTCTTTCCTGTACAATTTCCTGCTAGATCCAGCCAAGCATGACACAGGGATGGCTTTGCTTGCTATACCTGGGGTGAGCTATAGCACCTATATAACAGCTCACGGCAAAATTACACCACTGTGGAGGGCCAGAGGTGAAAACCGTGTCTACGAGGGAAATATGAGAAGAGAAGCCAGTTAAAATGTCTTTTGGGTAAACGAATGCCCTCCCCCAAGCCTGGCTCCCATGCAGGGATTTTTTTTTCACGAGTGTTCTGCTATTTACCCAACCTTCCAGCTGGGCTTCACTGAGGCACAAAGAGGCTGGACTTGCCCGAGTTTGTACAGTGAGTCAACAGCTCAGCAGGGGATTAGAGCCCACAATCCTTCTGGCATCGCTGCCTTGGCTCTGACTGCTGGACCATGCAGCCTCACTTTGTTCCTGGTACTCTCTGCTGGTATGTGGTTTGTCAGGAAAAAAAAAAAAAAAAAAGCCTCCGTGTGGCTAATAAAGGAGGCCTTTTCTAAAGCGGTTAAATAAGCCTGCTTCATTCCAGCGTGTACGGGCGGCTGCGGCAGAGGGGTCGGGATTGGAGCGCGTGGCTCTTTCCCCGCGCTAGCTGAAGCAGCAGATTGCCCACAGGTTTGGTGGCGAGGCAGCGCTGCGGAGCTGCTGTGGCTCCTGTCCACGCAGAGGCAGCGCGGCCGCACGCCAGACGCCCCGCTGCTGCTGCCAACGGGATGCTCCAGCACCGCGACGCTGCGGGGAAGGTGGTGAGTCGCTGCACGGGCACACCAAGACCAGCTACCGAGGCCTGAGGCCACAGGACCATCCACCGGCTCCAGGGACCGGGTAACGGGGCCCAGTGGTAACATACTAGGGACACATCACTTCTGGCCTTCTCTCTGCTGGTTCACCAAGAGAGCCGAGCCTGCAGCATGCTCTTAGGGTTTTTCCTCCTGGTTGTGACTAACCTCCCCGAGTCCCCCAAAATATTTGTTAATTGCCCATGGCAAGCCACAGATGGAGCCTGGTGTCCCATGCGTGCCTGTGGCAGAGGCAACGGTCCTCGCCCTGCCCTCCCTTTTTATCTGCATCTTCTCTCAAAATGGAAAAGTCAAATCGATGGGGCTGCAGCCACCTAGGACCCGACTTATGGGCGCCACCGCATGAAAGTCACAGAATCACAGAATGGTTGGGGTTGGAAGGGACCTCTAGAGATCATTTAGTCCAACCCCCGCCCTGCTCAAGCAGGGTCACCTAGCGCGCCCGGGGGGGGCTTGGCTAGACGGCCTGGCAGGGCCACGCAAGGCGGAATCACGCGCTCCTGCGAGCGCGGTCCGCGCTACCTGCAAGTGACAAAATCTTCCCCCGACTTCCTGCCCGGAGGAAGCGCCGTGCCCAAAGAGACCTCGGCGAGGGCCCGCAGTGCTCCGCGGGCCGCGCGGCGGGAAGCGGCGGCGGCGGAGCCGAGGGAGGCTGCGCCGGGGGGCAACCAGCGGGACCCCCGCGGGGGCCGCATCCCCCGCGGGAGCG
>JAYECN010242519.1:0-25344 GCA_035222435.1 Microcambeva ribeirae
GAAAGGAAAGGAAAGGCAAGGAAAGGAAAGGAAAGGAAAGGAAAGGAAAGGAAAGGAAAGGAAAGGAAAGGAAAGGAGACTTGGATATTACTTTGACTGCAATCCAGGTGATTTCAGGTTTATTTTAGGGTATACTTTCAACGTGTTGAGGAGAGATTTTTGAAATATTTACCATATCCACAGAAGTGGAGCGTGTTTCAGGCTGCTGCAAGGATCCTGAGGGTTGAAGGAGCTGGCTGGAGGATCTCCATGCACATTACCAGCAGCGCAGTTGCTTGTGAGATGTGGTTTTGGAAAGACCTGAGGTGTCCATTTTAAGATCGCACAATCCTGTGTGAGACATACTTTTCTTTTTGAGGCCTAATGCAAGGTTTTCTTATTAGATGCAACACGTTAAATGCAGATGTTAAATAGGTGACTCCTAATAAGACAGAAGAGAGGATGACAATGTCCTGCCAAGTGCTGTCCTTCAGGCACAAGCCTGTTCCTTGCAGTGCCTCCCTGATGTTGGATCAGCTCTGCTTTCCTGCGAGACAAGCATGCCAGACCATTCCAGGATGTTTTGGCATCCATTTTGACTCCGTCTGCCATGAAATGTCCTGTCTGCTCAATTGCAGAGGCGCAGGGATCCCACAGCTGAGCCAGGACAGCAGCGGGAGGCGAGGAGACTCCGCATGGTGCTTTTTCCCAACGGAGAGTCCCCGTTCAGCTGAACTGCTTTAGTTTCCCCTTGCCCTTTCTGCAACCCAAGTGCCCTCAGTGTGGCAGCTTCAGGACATTCAGGGCTATTTGCCACAGTGAGGCAAGTAGAACATATGGAATCAGCTATGTACCAGGACAAGTGCGTTGGTGTCGAAGGGCACCCAACAGCAATTTTCCAGACGTGAGGTGTGGAGAGGCTGTGGGGTGTTTACAGGATGCATGAGGCTCTATGGACATGCATCCTCTCAGGGCTGGTTTCCTATAGGGGACTGAATTTTGCATTTGCCTTGTAGCTGCTAATGCACAATTCTTGTTTCTCAAGAGCTATACGTGCCTCCAATGAGAAGTCTCACGTCCGAGGAGTACGTGGAGGCCTTCAAGATATTTTTGGAGCACTCTACGGAGCACCAGTGCATGGAGGCGTTCAACGAGCAAGCAATGCCGCACATCATGGCCGGGTAAGCAGCATCGCCACAAAACGGGGCACGACAGTGAGGTGCTGAGTGAGAAGCTCAGCCAACATGCGAAGGGATTTCTGGGGGATGAATAAACTTTTAATGCGCTTCCCTTTTAAGTCCCTTAAGGGGACTTAAGGGAATGTTAGATTTAACGCCTCCAGAAGACATTTCAATTAATGCACTGTGCTGCTCCTCAGCTTTTATTAGGAAAAGAATCAAGACCTCATTTTCATGTCCATCTTCTTTCATTAGCTGATTTTCCAAGGGTTAAAGCTTTTTTAAAAGAAACCTCTCTCTTGTGCTCTCTTCCTGCTTTGGGGACTTCCTCACACATCCGTATCGCATCTCTAATTCTCTTCCAGTGACTAATTCTTCGTTTCCCCAGTCCCCTAAGGCCTCCTTATTTCTATTCTAAGTTGATTTGTGTTGCTTAAGTATCAAATGATAAACCACGCTGGGGGAGTAGAGATGTAACGCACTATGCCTGGATGACTCCAGATAGTTTTAAAACCCTCTAAATTCAAAACTCTTTCAAGTCTGAGCAATTTTTTCATGTTACTACATTACCCACAGTGATAAAAAAAAGGTAGGCAGGAAACTCTGGTCTCTGGTTCTTGTCAGATCCTTGACCAGCTCCCAGCCTCCAGGGTTTATGGCCCTCTTCCCTCCTGTGGAATCACTGCCGTTGTGCAGCGAGAGTAACGTGAGGCCTGTGCACTACGGGAAGCGCAAACGGGGCCCAGCCTTGGCTTGCCGAAAGCCCTCTGGCACGGGAAGGGCAGTGCTATGTTCAGATACCTGCTTTGAAATTGGGCTCTGCTAGTGTCGGGCCGGGCCTCGCCACACGCCGTTGTGTGCGATGCTCACGTTTCTAGCCTGTGTGCATGGCAAGTCTCAGTTGAATATCTAGGTGTAGATGACATCCCGGAGAGTAGAATTAAAGCGTATGAAAGAGTGCAGTCAAGTAATGTGTTGTGTCTGCTTGTGGTTTCAGGCTGGGCAATGGGAAAGCCACGCTGAACGTCCTGGGAGTTGGCAGCGGCACAGGTAAGGACGTGGCGGCACCGTGGCCGATGCAGCTGCTGTAGAAAGTGCTGCCAAGGTGCGAAAAGACAAAATTCCTGCGGGAGCAGAGATGTGCCAGGCAGGGTTCCCTAGCTGGAACAGGGACGATGCTCCCTTCCCTCCTGCACCCATCTCTCCAGCATGGACTGGCCCTGTCCAAGCGAGGTCAATGTGACAGTCTTAGTTTAGGCGAGGTCTCCTGACGTCTCTCTCCTGAGTCTAAACGACTCAGAGCAGGCTCCTGCTCCAGGAGGGAAAAGAGCTTAGGGACATCAGAGACATTTCTTCTACCCAAACATATCCCACCCAAATATCCCACCTGAGATATGGGATCCCATCCCATCTCTCTTGTTTTCATTGCCATCCTAGAGGCCAAGACTGGGCTATGCTTTTGAGCACCAAGCAAGCAAACCTGGGGAGATGACTGCCCCCTGCACAGGCCAGGGCAGCTTTTGCAAGATGTGCTGCTTTTTTTACTCTTTTTTTTTTATTTTTTTCTTTTTCCTACTGATAAATAGGGCTCAATTGTAAATGATATTTCCCCCCAGAGAGAAACAAGCGCTTGGAAGCAATGTTTTAAAAGCTACTTTAAATGCTATATATATATATTTTAAGTGGTAAAACAGCCCACTTTTCTCCTAGGACATTGGAAGGGAGAAAATAAAAAAAAAAAACAGAGGAAAGAAGCAGCAGTTAGATTTGTCAGAAGAGGCTTTTGCTTTTAAAAATGTTCAGTTGAATTGTGAGCGTTAATACTTTCAAGTGAAAGTAATATGGTTTTCACTTGTTTCCTTGCTTTCCCAAGTAAAAGAAAAGTAGCATTAAATTGTTCTCTCCAGCTGGAGCTTCGCTGGAGCATATGACAAATACAGAAGGAAAAAAATCCTTTGGCTCTCAAATATACACCATTTGCATTAGGTAATATAAACCAGAAGCAATATAAACTAGAAGTAAGTAATATTAAAATGGAAATTCTGTCTGATTCAAGAAAATGGAACTTTTGTTGTGGTCCTCATTTTTTCCCCTCCAAAATGGTTCTGCTGCAGAAATGAAGCAGCTCTCCTGCTCCCGGGTGGCGCCCGCAGTGCCCAGGGCAGGAACAGCTGAGCTCCTGCAGCCGGGTCCTGGAGTCAGCGAGTTGGGTGTTGAGTGAAAGGTTATATGCGATCGCTGAACTTTTCACACTTGGATTCTGGTTTCACAGAGCTCCTCCCCAAAACGGGTTTCAGCAAACCAAACTACCGATGTGGCGTGCCTCCCATCCAGCTCACCTGTCCTCCTGTGCCCCACGCTTTGCCGTGGTCGGCGCGCGCTCCTCAGCCGCGGCTCCACGTCGACACGCTCCGCTCCCGTTCCCCGCATATTTTGCCCCAGTGGGTGACGCTGGCAGGACACGTCCGGCTGCTTGCTGGCTTTTCCCAAGGGATTTTAGAGGGTTATTGGTTGCCGCACTGCCAGAGGAGCGGATGGGTTTTCCCAGGTGCCCGGCTGCCAGCGCACGTGGCAGCCTGCTGGGATCCCGGCCAGCCCCGGGCAGGGCCATGGCAGGTCCTTTTTACTGTAGCACCTTGGGCTTTTTCTTTGGCCCATGCTGCCACCATGCCAGCTGCCCCCGAGCGCCTGGCCCTGGCATGTTCCTTACTGAGGCGTCACCAAGAGCACAAGGTGAAAACCCATGTTTCAGAGCAGGGGCTTGCTCTGATGGAGTCCTGGATGCAAGACAAAGATATTTTCCACCGGGACGCCCTTTCCTGAACACTCCCCACCTCGGTCTGTGCACTAGCCTTCAGCTGGCGTCGCTGCATCCGCCTTCCTCGTGCCTTTGGACAGCCCAGGGCAGATTCCCCCTGCCTGTGGCAGCTGCCATTCCTGTGTTTCTCTCCAATTTCACAGAGTCCCCTGTATTTCCCTCCAATTTCAAAGCTCTGTCCTTCCTTGGACTTTGATGGAGTGCTGCCATGGCTGACTCTTTCTTCTGTGAATTCTATTTCCTGCGAGAGCCAACAGAGGCTGCTCTTCTCACAGTGATCCATCAGCGAAAGGATACGGAAGGTTCTGTATCTCGTTTCAAGACCTCTCCAAGTGACACCTGCCAGGGCAGGGCTATATAACCCCACCAGGAGTTACTGACTGTGATTCATCAGAGGGCTGCTCAAGGGGGTCCATAGCTCCTAGTGAACCAGAGGGACTTGGCGTGTCAGGACCGGTCTAATAGAGACAGCTTGCCCTCTGTTTGGGCAAAGGCTGTGTGTTTGGTAGGACAGAAATGCAGACTAACTCGCAGCTTCTCTGGAGCTCAGAATACAGTGGAGCTAAACCCGGAGGGCGGCCATGTGGGATGCTCAGGCCACAGATGTGTGAGTCACTATTTCTCGCTCCCAGACAGCAACTGGTTAGTAGATGCTGAGAGCTGAGACCATGTCCCCCATGGCCCCAGGCAAGAAAGACCTGCTACCCTGCAACAATTCCCACACATCAAATCCCTCATATCTGGTTACAGGCACCTTGGAGAGCCTCCAACTGAATTGATAGGTTTTGTGCAGTTTAACTGGAATTCATTCAATGCTTTCTGGTTAACACTAAATAGATCTTTGGTTATTCTGACCTGTTTGTCCTAGAACTCAAATGAGTATTGGCATTGTGAGTTTTCCATGCTATTGCTCATCTCCTCCTCATTCTTAGTCTTATCAGGAAATATATTCTCCAAGCAAGACTATTAGGGTCTTAGATGCCACCATACAAGTCTGACGGTAAAAAGGGTTTCACTTCTGCTCTGAGGATCTCCTAATACCAGGTGTGCTACCATGCGAGTCCTCCTAGCACCATTCCAATCCTCTTTTAAGTAACAGATTTCTGTTTATTGAACAGGTGAGCAAGATTTGAAGATGATCAGGATCCTGCAGGCTGAGCACCCAGGGGTCTTCATTAACACAGAAATCATAGAGCCCAACCCACAGCACGTGGCAGCGTACAAAGGTGAGGTACCCTGGGGTGTGCGTGCCAATGTGGATGAAGAGGTTTTCCTGTTGGTTTGTCAAAAATCTTGTTTTTCATCTGCTTCTGACCAGAGCTGGTTAATCAAGCTCCCGATCTCCAGAAGGTCTCTTTTGCTTGGCACCAGCTCACTTCCGCTGAGTATGAACAACAAGTGACGGAGAAGAGCACACAGAAGAAGTTTGACTTCATCCATATGATTCAGGTAATGCAGGTGATTTATATGATTCAAGTGATACTTCAGCAACACAAATATTTTACTAATATTAGCAACTTGGCTGTATTAGCTTCAGACACTCCCTCTGCTATGTGCTCCAAGCTGGAGAAACCAGAGCCACATGCAGCTCTCCAGCGAGCGGTCATTGCTCTGGCAGCTGTGCAAGCACCAAACCCACCAGGGCTGAGGCTGGTAGGGGCAAATGTGGATGCTGCCCATGGCTATTTGGCTCCTTGATCAGGAACACAGATTGCCTGGTGACACTTGGCAATCCAAGGTGACAGAGAGGCCCAAAACTATCCTTTGCCACTGCAAAAAGAAAGAAAAGAATATTTTGATTTAATTGGGCTAGATTAGATGACACTAAAGGGAAAAGTTGGTGAAATGTGTATCCTTTCTGGGGTCATATGTGCCTCTATATAGAAATAGTCTTTTCCAGACAGCAGAAAGATATTTCACTCAGTTCAATACCATCTTCCTGTCGCTGGTTATCATTTTGAATCAGAACACCTTTTCTTAATCTTTCTTTTTTCTTCTCCAAGTCCTTTGGTTTCTCCATACAGGTGAAAGCATACATTAATCTCCTTGTCTGGGAATGAGGAAAGCATTTTAAAGCGGTACAGATAGGAAGATAAAAAATCTGAGCCTTTGAAGACCCGTTGCTCTGCAGAGGTAGTATAATGGCTGTATGTAACTGTCACTTCTAGATGCTGTACCGTGTCGAAGACATTCCTAATACGATCAAGTTTTTCCACAGCTGCCTAGACCATCATGGTAAACTCCTGATCATAATTTTGTCAGGTAAGAGGGGCTTTTGACTTTTTGCTTTATTTTTTTTTAAGAACTTTGAAATATGAGAACCGCCAATATTTGTCTTGGGATTTAGGTAGCACTCTTTTCCTCTAGTAATTGAATAAAGTAAATGCTGTATTTTGTAGGGACCATGCAATCTTATGCTTAATTTCTTGGATATCAGTGTCTGATGGGACTACTTATGCATAACCTACATGTTCTTGCTTCCCTGGGTGTGATGTGGATGGATGTGTTGCCACTTAGCTCACAGTGACCTCCTGTTGTGAAATTAATAGCTAGAGAGAAGTGTGATTATTAATGAGCGAGGCTTAATCCTGCCCTTTTTGAAGAAAACAAGGATGTTGTCACTGACTTCAGTGACAGCAGGAGGCAGCCACTGTTGGGCTCCCACGGCGAGCCGCAGGACTCCAGGACAACGGAGCGGTTGTCACTCCAGTAGCTGTTACACTGCAGAGTCTATGGGGCAATGCTCACACGGTGCCAGGCTGCCTGGCTCGGCACGTGTCCAGGTGGATGCCACAAAAGCGAGACGGGACATGGTCGCGATGACACTTCCAAAGACAAGCTGAGTGCCGTGAGAACCCATGTTGGTGCATCTCCCCTTGCGACAGCCACATCTAAATAGCTAGGAGAAGTGTGGGAGCAGGGTTGGGAGAGACCCCAGTTTTACTTCTGTCCAGTCTGGGATGTTTATAAGTAGATCCAAGAAAGAGAAAAGCTGTTCTCCTACTCCTGGCAAGCTCTGTGCCAGCGGTGCAGGAGCATTTCTACCAATATAGCACTTGCATTAGCTGGAGTTCCACTGCCTTGGTTTTGCAAAACTAACCTTTCCTCCTGCCATATCTGACAGAGAGTAGTGGATGGGCCACCTTGTGGAAGAAGTACAGACACTGCTTGCCTTTAACTGACAGTGGCCACTACGTTACCTCCAGTGACATCGAGGATATTTTGAAGAGAATCGGGGTTGAATACCAGGTTTATGAGTTCCCATCTGACTGGGACATCACGGAGTGCTTTATCGAGGGGGATCCGGTTGGAGGCCACATGATAGATTTCCTAACGGGGACGAAAAACTTCCTGGGCACTGCACCCGTGGACCTGAAGAAGCGTCTCCAAGAGGCTCTCTGCCAGCCTGAATGCAGCAGCAGGAAGGATGGGAGGATCATCCTCAACAACAACCTCAGTATGATCGTAGTTGAATCCTAAGGTCTGGGCCGGTTGCAGAAGACAAACTGGGGTGGGCGTAGGGGCAGAGCTCTGCTGTAGTAGCGGGTAGTTAGAAAGGAGGAAACTGACAACATTTGAGAGGAGGCAGGCGGGAAAAGCGGTTCAGCCTGCAGCCTCCTGCTCACAGCCAGGATGGATGCACCCGGACTCAGTGCTGTGGATGAGCTCTTTGTGCCCTGGTTGATGGGGCCAAGATTTCACCCCAGGTATTTAGTCCAGCCTTAGGAGATCTGCAAGGTCGGGGCTGGCCTGTTGGGAGCCCCCGTGACACGACCATGTGTCACTCCGTACCCTCTGGGGAAGTCCTGGTCCACCACGCTGCTGGCTGGGGAGCAGTGTAGTTTCTCAGAAGGACGGAGCCCACAGGGAGATGTTTTTTTAATGGTATATGTACCATCGATGGTTTGGACACTGGGATTTCCAGTTCTCTCTCTACACATGGCATTTTCCTTTGCCAAAGCCATGTTTTTATGGTTTCTTGCTGCACAGACCTGCGGTTGTTTTGCAGCTGGTCCCAGGGGAAGGGGGGATAAAAAGGCCTGAGAGGGGGCTGTGGACCCCACTTCTGTCTGCAGCATTGCTGGTCTCCAGGGTGATACTTACCCTGTGCTCTTTCAGGCAGGTATTAATTTTATTACTACTGTTTTCTCTCCATGTAAAATAAAAGTAATTTTAAATCAAGAAGTTCCCCTCTTGTTCTGTAATTGTGGGCTTAAAGAAAGAGAAAGAGCAAAGAAGTTATCTAGTTAAAAATAGAGAAATGCAAAATATCCTTTTATGGACGTGGTAGGAATTTATTTTAAGTGAGAAAGACAAGGTCAGGGCCTAAGAAGAACCAGAATTAACTGAAAATTTAATACAAATCTCTGCAGTTCTCTAATGAGAACAGATATCCTAAAGAAACCACTCTATGCTACAAAGGTTTTTCACCTGCTTGTCTAGGAAGGGCATTGTGGTCAACACTAAGACTAAAGATTTCAGGCTGAATATTTTAATAACTGTACATCAGGCTTGCTAATTTATGAGCAAACAGAGCAGCCTTAACCTTAAAACAACCTGCATCACCAGGCAGTGCCTGTCACAGGGCACCACGGGGGTGGTTTTTCTCTCTGCTCCATGCTCACGACTTGCTCGGGCCACCCGGCGCTTGACTGAGGCTCCTCTTCACAAATGAGGGCAAAACGCTGACAAGTCCGGGCCAGGCGACCTGTTCCGTGTTCAGCTGGACCGTGCAGCTCGGCAGCAGCACCGCGGCTCTTTGCCAGGGAAAGAAAAACATGCTGCAGTGTGTGCTGAGCCTCTGGGGCCATCCATCCGTCCGTCCGTCCATGCAGCCTGTCCTGCGTGAGGGGACCAGGGCCTCATGCACCCTGAAAGATGAAATTTGCCCCAGCGTCATGAAACCAGCACAGTTTCTTTCAAAATATCCCAGGCCACCGTTCCTTGAAGCCCTGGTGGTGCTGCCAACACCACCTGGCTCATGTCCCCCCGTGTGTCTGTGGGAAGTCGTTGCCGGAGTGTGCAACGCCGACAGCCGAAAAGGTGGCGGCCTCCCTCAGAGCGCCCCATAGCCTTGCACTATCTTTTCTTTATTTTGATCTGTATTATTCTTTATTCTATATCCTTGCTCCCAGCCCAGGGAAGGGAATATAAGCCTGGACTGGAGGAAGGTCTCTTGTTGCTGCTCCCATAGAGTGCTCTTCCATGAATAAGTGCCATGCTTTATTTCACTATATTAATGATCTCTTGCTTTTGCTCTCTCTCCGTTCCTCTTGCTCTTGTAGATTTAAAGGATAATCAAAATATATCAGATATGAGGCATGGTTTTCAAGCTCCAAAGACCCTCAGAGTAACGTCTACCTAAAAATGCATGTGCAGACATGGGGAAAGTCCAAGTTCCCCAGAACCTTCGCCAAGTAAAACAGCCCATAGGTTTTCACCGGTTCCCTCCTCCCAGACCGTGGAGTTCCTGGCTGGAGAGCTGTGC
This sequence comes from Microcambeva ribeirae, assembly GCA_035222435.1. NCBI lineage: Eukaryota > Metazoa > Chordata > Actinopteri > Siluriformes > Trichomycteridae > Microcambeva > Microcambeva ribeirae. Next base: position 9,464 of record JAYECN010242519.1, read on the forward strand.
TTCCAGGAAGCAGCTATGTGGCAGAACCGATTCGCACCATGGCAAATCAATGCACTGTGCTCAAAGAACAGGGAGCACTTCAAAGCAGACAAGTGGGTGAGTGGCAGTAGACAACGCGATTAGTGACAACCGGGGAAGATGAAAGAGTGAGCCCCATTAAAAAAAGAAACAAACAAAAAAGAAACAACAAGCCCCCTGAGGTTTAATGGTTTAACTGCAATTTTCAGTCTGATTCTCGGAAAGCAGGTCATTTAAGAGAAACTGTACGTGTGCACCTGGAGTGAACGGTACTCAAAGTGCCACAGTGTTTATTGTGTTTATTTATATATTTGCTCTTGCATTAGCATGTCACTTATCCACTCTCAGATGTGCTTTTCCAAACATGCAGTCATTCCCGTCAGGCCAGGCAGGGTTTGGGCAGCCATGAGGGAGTTGCCGTGGCCAGTGGATTCACCCTGCATCCCAAGACACTTGGGAGACTGCATGGAAAAGCGGAAAGCTAGAGGAAGGTATCCATAGCACATCCCTCCTATTCTTTTCCATATTATAGGAGGGAAGGATATTTTGCTTTTTAGTGGATGTCTATTCAATCTTTGGGGCTAAAAGTCTTGCTGCTGCAACAGATATTAAGTCTTCCCCACGCAGAGAGGAAGGTGGAGTAGGAACTGGAAAATGTCATGGCTTATTTCTGAATAATCCCATGAAATAACAAGCTCAGTAAAATCCTGGAGTGTGTACTGAAAAGATTAAAACTAACCTCAATCAGGGAGCAAAACATAAATATACAAACCCTGAGCATTTTATTTTCTTAGGTCTTTGCCTGCAGAAATCTGTCAAGGCTTGTATGGGGAAAGTAGAAAACCTCTGGATAAGGGCATCAAATAAATGCGCAGATCTAAGGGGAAGTCTCCCATGACTCCCCCCATGAGCCATATAGGATCCATATTAAGTAGTGTTCTTTAAGATACTAAGGTTTGCCCTGCAGTCTTGGGATTTGTAGTGCTAGTTCCTGAGTAAGACAGTGCTGCAAAACCATCTCCGTCACTCACTCCAGGGAATAGATGTGAGGCGGGAGCTAGATGTGGCAGAACGGTTCCCACAGGCTTATCCTTGGGAAAGTGCAGAGGTTTTCCTGGGACAACTAAGGGCAGGCTTATGACCCAAACCCCGCCCTCCAGCTTCTCGGAAACAAGATTTTTTTAGAATTGTTTCCTCGGAAATATTAAGCTGGGAGTCCTTGCTGGGTGCAGGACTGATCTTTCCCAGAGGTCCGTGTGGTGGGAAGCATGGGGGTAAGAGCGAGCGTGACCTGCCGTGTCTTTTGATGGAGCTAGTCCTGATGGCCCAAGGCATGAGCAGCGGCCTCATTGCTGCATCTCGGTTCCCAATAGTCCGATGACACCGTGGCTTCGACCTGCTAATCGAGTTTGGAGACAACGCACGTGTTTTGTCACGCATCATAATGACGTTACCTCTGGTGAACGTAGAAGCAGGACAAAGAAATTCTCATAACAGCCTCTCAGTCCCTACTGCTTTGTTAACATTTTTTAGCATCCTATTAATCGCCCAGTGCGTATCTGTTGACAGCTGATACTGGATTAAAGAAGATTACAGCTCACTGCTCCAGCGGCTGCGTTTGCTTTACGTCTCAGCCCAATGGGCATTTCGCCACCAACTTCGCTATGACAAGACCGAGCCCCTTGTTTTTATGAGCACTTAGTAATGCTTTCATAACTCAAAGTGGTTTTATTTTATAAGGTAGCTAAGTGATCCTCCAGAGGGTAGATGTTTTAATTTTATTATTTCTGGAAGAAATGCTAATATACTTTATAGTGCTGAACAAACAGTCTAAGAGCACTTGATTTGCAGATGTTTTCATATAGATAAATGTTGACTTTGGTTTGTCAGGCTTTGGCAGGGCACAACATTTGTTATTTGGGGACAGCAGCAAGTATTTGGGGAAACTTGGGCAGAAATTCTACAGATTTAACACTTTTAGCATATAGACCTTCTTCACTATTTGTTATTGACTATGGGTTATTTTCCTATTTTAAATATCTGCTCTCTAGTTTGGAAGGAAAAAAAAAAATCCCTGTGATTCATATGATCTAACCCAAAACTGAAATAATTACCGCTGGGGATGAAACAACTGAACTGTGAATAACCTTCAGTGTAAAAAATTATTCACCCAAACTTATCCCCAAGTGATGGAACTTGTTTTCATATGTGCTTAAAAATAACAATGGAGAAAATACAAATTTCAACCTGGATGTTCTTCTTAAGCTGATATTTAAGTCTCAGGCTTTTCCCTCCAAGGAAACTCACTTCTCCAGCAGTTCATCCCTCTTCCCCACGGTGCTATGCAAAGGCAGCTGGAGTTGGGGAAAACCTTCCCGTTGGGCTCGGTGGTCAGGGTGAGGATGATTCCTCACCAGGAATCCCTGCCAAATGCCACGTGGCATTTTGGCTTCGAGACCTCTGGTGACACAACCTGTGGTTGTGTTGGAGTTTTACTGGGAGTGCGTCACCCGATTAGACATGCCTCAAAACAGCGGGCACTGCCAGAACATGCCTTCACACTGCATTTTGTAGGATTTATTCCTGAGCTAGTGCCTAATGTTTATTAATATGCCTGATGATTTTGAAATGTTAACTGAAGACATTAATATCATGTCTAGTACAAAAGCACGTAAGGGAACTGAAAGGAGAGAAAACTTCTTGCTTTCTCCTCAGTATGAGTCAGCTGTGTTTTGGGTCACTCCGGGGGAGCAGCCTCCCCTTAGCATATATGGTCCCTGAATTTATGGCAGGGCCAGATCTAACACTTCCACCATCTGCAACAACTAGCATTTATTCAGGTACCGGAGTCACATTTATGTATGTTGCAACAGTCTTTGAAAATGTAGGACTATGTGAGATTTCACACTGGCTTGGCCAACACGTCTACCTTGCCCAGAAGTCCACCTAGTTCACATGGCTGGGAAGAAATAAGGGAAGAGATAGGGACCAGAGAAAAACGCCTTTCTCCTAACATGTCTCTTTTTAGTTCTTCCCCTGTTCTCTGCCTTCTGGACCTCCTGCACCAACAGCATGGCAGAGGGACAGCTCTTCTCAACTCCTCATCTGCACCACCTGGCTCCAGGCATGCTTTGCAAAGGTGGCAAATAAATACACTCATGCAATTTGGATGGAGAAAAAATTGTTACTTTGCATATTTCAGTCCTCTGAGACCTGTCATCTTCCCTTTCCAAAATAATATGATTTCCATATTATATTATTTCCAAGAAATAATATAATGAAGTACCAGCTCTTTAAAATTTCCCAGCTGGATATCTTCTTTCTCACTAGCATAGAATCATTTAAATCTGAGCATGCAAAGGGCAGTTCATTCTTGTAATTAAGTGCCGCAGCTGCTCCCGCGAGTCTTGCATCTCGCTTGCATCTCGCATGCGGCCCCGCCGCCAGCGTCCCCAGCCCTGCCGTAATCACTTAATCTTGCTGGGCCTGAATTTCCCATCTTTAAAATCTTCCATCCCTCGGAGGCAGGTTATGAGGCCAGATCCATTACCGTAAGTGAGAGTCTATATTACCGAGGTGATAAGTGTCGTGCCAATACAATAGTAATAATAAATAACTTCTCTTCAAGTGTTAAAGGGCCTGACGTTATTAATTGCTTTGCAGGCGCTCTGCAGCGCGTGGGGCAGAATGCAGAGCAGGCCGATGACTCTTCCCTTGGGCTCTCTCTTTGCACAAAAATGGTCTTTCTGTCACATAAAAATGCAAACGCACCCCTTTTGCTAATACTTTCATTCCATGCCTAAATAGCAACAGAAAATCCTGAGGAGTCCTTTAAAATTGTTTTTCTTTTTTTTGCTTTCCTAAAGTATTTCTCTTATCAATTGTCTCCTTAGCTGTAAAAAAAGAAAGAGGAGGTCATAGTTTTTACAAGCCCATAGATGGTGCTGCCACCACAATTCAGGAGAACCGTCCCTTAAAGTGCTTAGACAAAACGAGTACTTAGCAATGCCAATCACACAAAATGTTGTGGGAACCAACCCTTGACCTGTTCCAAATTTCATAGGACCAGTTGTATGGCAATGGGCTCCAAACCCTTCCTTTCCTCATGAGCTATGAAGTTCCTATGGCTTTCCCTCTAACAACAAATGCAGGTGCTCTAAATCCTCCCAGCTCTAAATGCCGATGATGTTGGATGACACCAACAGTTTGCAAAGCTTCTAAAAAACGCGCGATGCCCAGCGTCTGCTCCAGGCTATTATTCAGTGATGGATGCAGAGGGCTTTACGTTGCCCACAACGTGCCGGATGCTCCTTGCTAACGGCAGCCGCTGGCCCCAGCTGCCGTAGAGCCCTGGCACGAAGCTCTGGATGCTGCTCAATGCCACCTCACGCGTCCGAGCCAAGACGCTCATGCAGAGAGGTTCACCAAGCCAAAGCAGGTCATGTTGGTGGAAATAATGTGTCCTTTGAACCCCAGGACCTCGTTTTCCATCATCTGCTGTGGCATGCATTTCCCTTTGATCACTGAGGAAAGGGCAGTTGTTTCTCTACAAAGGAAATAAAAATAGTTGGCGCGAGCGGCTGATGCTCTACCCATTCAGTGTGACAGTGGAAAGTCACGCTCCAGAGTTAGTTTGTGCAGAGCGAGACTATTAAATGTTGACATGAAAAGGACCTCTTGAAGCAGAGAATTGCTTCACCCAATTAGTTCTTCCTAATGAACTTCCCTTTCGGAGGTGGGCAGAGCACTTTCAGCATGAGATTTGCTTCCTGTGTTCATTTGTGCCGATAAAAGTCCAGCGAGAAAACTGATGAAAACTGATGTGGATCTTCCTGAGGGGAGTTTATTTTGATATTTGACTTGTCAGGAAAAAAAGTGGTTTGCACTTTTTAACCAGAGCCGCTCTCATGCTCTCTGCTGATGATTTCTATTCTTTGATAACTCCTCAAATGATAACAAAGCTCCTAGGCATAAGTTTCTCTTTGAATTTGCAGCTGAGAAAATTCCACATTGAAATACTCAGAAATACAGTTTTATTTGATAACTTGCACATCCAAGGTGGATAGCTGCTTGGCTGAAGACCTTGATGGTTATTTCAGTAATAGTAATGCAAAAATACTCCTCTGGCTCTGAGAAATTTGAGTTGAGGGAAGAAGCCTTTTTCCAGCCACAGCACGTTATAATCATACTTCAAGCTTAGGCAGATTCTCTTATTGAAGCATATTTTATTCATCAGGTCACTAGAGTTTTGACTGTTTTTGTCTAATTGTAAATTTCTGTATATAACCTAGGCTTGGAAGTAGAACTGTGTTTTTTTTTTTTTACTGCAACACCGCGCTCTGGAGTGCGGAAGTTCAAATAAGGAAAAGTATGGGAATTAAAATAAATCTAAAGGGAGGAGAAAGGTGGATGGGAAGGCAGCCAAAAGCATAAGAATGTCTTCAAGTGAGGGTGCAGGAAGGAAAGGTTTTCAAATTGCACTTTGCCAGATATGGCTGCACAAGAGCCACTGTATCCAGGTGATGGCCCTTGAAGTCTCATTTCTTACTGCACTCTCAAGACTCTCCCCATCAAAGTGAGACTTCATGCTTGCTTTTAATTTCACAGTCATAAGGATTAACATGCAACATTTTCACAGGAATAATTAGATAGCATAGACTAAAGCAGCTTCCTACCAAAGAATAATAATGCTTAATCAAGTAAAAAACTGTACTAAGCATAACAGATTTTACATTACTAGATTAGTAGGCATTTTACAGTCCACTCTAGTATATGGAATAAGTTTTTTTTTTCTATTTCTGCTTTTGTTCTATGTACATTAGTGACTATTCTTAGTCTATTCTTTTCAGTAAACATCTTAAGAATTTTTTTTTTTTTTTGCCTGTGTTCTGTATGCTTGGTCACTCTAGGGTAAAATAGCACCTCTTTTCCCCTGTGGTGTTTCAGTCTGATGCTTTCCAGGTGAGAATACTCCTGTTATTGGCCCTTGCAGACATTGCAATGAATTGTCAGTGGATTCTACTAACAAAATCTTCAAAAGTCTCTGGTCCCCTTGCTATGGCACTCATACACCTGTAGGCACCAGAATAACCCCCAGCTCCTGTTCAACAGATTTCACGTCTCTGTCCTCTTTGCTAAGTTGTTTAATGCAGTTAAATGTTCAGCCTATAAGCATCACCCTAATAGATTTTACCCAGTCTTATGGTTTGCTTTTCAAAAGAGCACCCAGTATCCGCCTTTTCGCCATTTCCTCAACTACATCGTAGTCCTCAGATGTTGTCCTGAAGAAATAATTACTTCCCAGGTAGCTCCTTATTTAAAGACAGGAATGATTAGGACTATGGCATTTTCCCAGTCTGAATAAGTAAACGAGTGAACAATCCTCCCAAAAAAGAGGTTATGTGACATCATGCCTGGGAACCCTTTGGGACATTACTCCTTATTTTCCACTTCAACCATTAAAGTTTCCTTCAGAATTTTCTCTAAGGCTGTCCATGCAATTTAGATCAGTCTATCAGGCCTTATATTTCCTGGATCACATTTTTTCAGCCTGCATTCCCATAGCAGCATTCATGACCTGACAGATTTATTACAGACCCTTCCTCCTGGGTCTGTGACATTATGTGCCAGTCCTTCCATGACCCTGAATGTGCTGTTTTCCATCTCCAGAAACCATTCTGTCCTTGCCTTCACTAGACCTAAATGCTTCACAAGACCTAAATGCTCTTCTTTGATGCCCACTGGCTTTTCTTATCTCTGGATCTTTTCCTGTAGCACACTGTATTTGAGCATCTCTGTTTTGGTTTTGCCGCAAAATTGCACCTGGCTACTGGTTAACAGGGCAAACTATGGGCCTGAAAGCTGTGTAGCAGATCTCCTGGCAGGGGTTTCTATGTGTTTTTGGAAAGACCATGGTCCCTTTTGGATGTCATGGAAAGATGGGATTCATGGTGTCAGTGTCATACAACCCCTAGTAAAAAGTGATAATGATTCCTCACTACTGGCATTTCCAAAGGTCATTTAAAACCGGAACAATCTCAATGTGCAAAAGAATGAAGGATATTTCTGTTTTCCCTACTCTTCCAGCTTCTGCATTTCTCTTTGACATGACATTAGGAAAGCTAATCTTAGAGCACCAGCTCTTCCCCTGGTGTAAATCAGTGCAGACGTGTTGGGATATGGACATTAGCCATAGATAAGGTTTGGGTCTGTAGTATTTTCAGTTAGTATGAAGCTTGTGTGTAGTGACAAGACATAGCTCTAAAGGAAACAGATTTCTCTGAAGAATAAAGAGTTTTTCCCTTGTTGATGCTGTGCAGGACAGGCTGAGGATTAAAGACCTGGAGATAAAGTCATCAGTGTTGGAAAATCTGCATCGGGCTAGTCCTGGTGGTGCTGTTGGTGATCTGCAAAGCCTCAGAGCAACCAGCGCCAAGGCCAGCATGTCCCCAGCACTGAAGAAGACAGATGAAGGATGAACAGGGAAGTGTGGGGCTAGCAGGGGCTCCCTGCTGGCTGTCAGCACTCATGTGTTGACCTCGAAGACTGAGTGGAGGGCTGAAAATGAGCTCCTAGTCGTGACAAAGGACCTGCTGCCTCCGAGTTACCTCCCCTTGGGAAGTGCTTTGGGTGTGTGTGTTGGAGCAGGAGGAAGGAAATGCTAATGCTGTCTTCCAGAGCATGAGCACGTTGGAGAAGACTCGTACCCTGGATTTGTCTTTAAAAGCTTGTATTAAAAAAAAAAAAAAAAAAAAAAAAAAACAAAAAAAAACAAAAAACAGCTTGTATTTTAAAACGTGCATGGTATAGCTCATGGCTGGGGTGCTACGAGAGCAATTCCCTTCACTGTAGAAGACACTGATGCACCAGCACTGGCCAACACCAGCACCATCCATCCACCAAGGGAAGTGCTGTGATACATCAGTGTTAAAGGCTTGTTTGCACCTCACTGCTCTAAGGCACAGAAACTAATTACCAAAGATAAATTGCCCTTGTGACAATGACTAGGAAATACATGTCCCAGGATAGGCCACCTTGACCAGGAGCACACATAATTCTCTCCCTGATGAGCAGCAGCATCGGCTTGCACAGCGTATCCTTCAGCTGCATTTTGTGAGTCCCTTTTCCATACACGAGCCAGTCATTTCTCTTGTCTTGGTCGCTGTTTGCCCGGAATAGCAGCCATAATATCTTGTGTGGGGCAACCAGAAGCAATTGCTCTGGTGTCTGGCCCACTGAATCTTTTGCTCCTCTCCTCCTCCAGGAGATGTCGTATTCTGTGGCCATTAACGCAGATGGAAACAAGAGGAACATCTACCCCATGTTACTCTATTTTCAAAACTTCCTGTAGAGGAGGATAGTTGGGTGGGAAAGGGGTCCACGGGGGAGGCAAGTGCTCCAACCAAGGAGGGGCTTCCTTTACCACCCTACGCTTTCTCTGATTGCTCTGGAGCTACTGTTTTCAGTTTGCAAACTTACCTGGTCCTCCTCTGTACTGAAGGTGACCCCTTGGTTTGTGCCATCAGCAGTTTTTTATGGCCACACTCTTCACTTTTATGCCAAGAACATTAAAGGCAATATTAGACAGCCTGGCCCCGGAGGAGCTGCCCCAGGAAACTCCTACCAACACTTCTGCTTTCGAGGCTAGACATTGCTCGATGCAAAGCATCTTTCAGAATAATAACTTGTATTTTTATAATTGCATTTTGACACCAATTTTGAAATGCAAATCTTTCCCGAACATGAACTATTTTGAAGTTGTCTTTAAAAGGCATGTTAGAGATCTTTCTCCATCATGCCGGGTTATGGGCTCCAGAAAACCACGTTTCTGCTTGCCTGAGTGAAATCCCATGTCTGGCTCCGGGACACTTTCTCTCAGCCACCTTTCCAACTGGTGGAGCAAAACTTTGAACAGGTTCATGGGCGCTGCCTGCTCATTGCGCTTTTGCTTGTCCAAATTAAGATAGAACATGTCTATTTTCTTTGTCATTTTTAGTAATTTTACTTTTAGGCAGCAGAGGTCAGCGTTGCCCTACTACTTGAAAACCACGGCACTTCACCAAAAAATGGCAAAGACGTCATAAAGATCATTTTTGATTCTCTCTTGTGTTTTATTGCAAAAAAAAGGACTGTAAATTGTGTCTCCACGCTGCAGCATCCCCTTCGGAGGCGAGCTGGTGACCTGCCATGTGCCTGCCGGGAGAGGGGGCACGTGGCCTCCTCCTGACGCACACTCTGCCCTGGCCGTCCGTGCTGCGCGTCCCTCCGGCTCCGCTCCCACAGTATCCTGGGGATAGTTGGGATGACGGCAGGGTGCCGGCATGGCACCAGCCCTGTGGGACACTTGTGTCCTTCCCAGAATTGCAGAATGGCTGGGGTTGGACCTCCACGAAAAACCTCGTCAAGCAGGGTCACCTAGAGCAGGTGGCCCAGGACCCTCTCCCGGTGGGTTTTGAATAGCTCCAAGGATGGAGATGCCACAGACTCTCTGGACACCTTATCTAGCCCGAGTGGGTTGTGGAGGAAAGGGGCTGGCCATGCTGAGGAGGGGGCAAGTGAGGAATCCTGCCTGGTACAGTGCTGGTTTGGGCAGCAGAGCAGTCCAGACCTCAACAGTCGAGAAGAGACAGCAGCGAAGCCACATGGCCCTCAACATGTCACCTGGGGCAGGAGGACACGGGTCGTCCCAGAGGGAGACTGTCAGCGCAGGCCACGAAAAAGTGGGGTTTGTTCATGCTTCTGATGCTACAAGTCACGCCAACGTTAGGCGGGTGAGTGAAGGAGGCTTCTGTTGTCTGAATGTGGGGTCTCTAATTAGATTTTGAAAACACTAGTTTCTTTTTTTTTTCTTTTAAAGTGGAAAGTCAGTGATAATAGCTGTCAGTCATTACATTTTTACCCGTCAAGTATACATGAAGGCCTATAACATTTGCAAGATATCAATATAAACTGCATATCACAACTGTTTATTAGGATGTTAGCTTTTTGCTTTTTGACAAATCAAAATATAGCTGAAAAATTCTGAAATATTTTTTCAATAATCTTTATCTTTCTCAAACACATCTTCTGGCATATTGGAGCTAAAACTCTGTGTGCTTCACAGCTGCTTTTCAGCAGTTCCTACAACCATGTCTTGCTTGATGCTTAGTTTTGCATGGTTTGTGAATCTAGTCCTTTGGAAAATTCTGTCTTGCTCACAGGAACATAGCACCCCAAAATAACACCAAATGAGTAACACCTATTTTGAGAGATATTGGCAAGGCACAAAGCAGTTCAGAGCTCATGAAACCCAGAAAGGACCATGAGGTCATCTAATTGCCTTCCTGCATCCCTAATTTTACTTCTAGTGAGAAAATTTTTCTTTTTGAAAAACATCTGATGGTTATTTTGAAGCCAGTCTTCCAGCACCTATGTCTTCAGTGATTCAGCTTGGAAAATTTTGATTTGTTTATCCTGCACCATGCTAATTTTGTTATCTTTCCAATTGCGGAATCCAAATACAGTGCATCATCCAGTCAGCAGCCGTACAAGCATAATGGGTTATCTCAATATTTTTTTGCCTTGATCAGCCAAAATCTTAATCTCACAACATAACCTGGAGGTTCTTGACAGGAACTATTTCCAAACTACATGCTTGTAGGTATTTTTTATCCATCTCTTCTTTAAGTAGTGAAGCAGCATGACACAAAACTATTTCTAGAAGCTTGAATAGCCTATAGGGACTGTATCATCAACCTATGCAAAGCAAAGTGGGTTTCACGGTTGCTGGCAGCATGGCAGTGTATGGCCTAGATTATGGACATCTTTGACTTGGGTTGAGGAAAACATCAAAACTCAAGAGCTTTACAGCTTCTTCTTTTGCCCTTGAGGAGCTAGAAAACAAGTTAAATACTGCCTGAATATTTTTCTTTGCCTTGTTTCTGCTACATGTTATTTCTTACAAATACCGAAGAAGAGTAAGCAATTTGAAAGTTGGGTCTTGGTGCCTCCTGGTAATAGCAAGGGAATTTAAGTGTAAAGGTAAGCCTGGTGAGCTTGGCCTAAAGCACTAGCTACCCCGTTGCGGCTGCATCTGAAATTACACAGAAGATGTCTGCGATATTGCAGGCTTTGTTGTGCCGGCCCAAGGTAGCTCTCTGGGGAGCTCTACACAGAAGTTTGTTTGATGAACAAACTCTTGCTGGATGCTCTGGATCTCTCTCAGACATTTGCAAGGTCCCATGTACTTCTGTGCTTGCTTAGGTTTTCTGTAACTGGTAATTTAGTGAGACTTGACAAGACATTCTCATGAAAAACCTGAGTGAGACCACAAATTAAAAACATAACAGCTAGAAAGAAGACAAACGCAGCAACATCTGGTCTCCAGACCATCTGTATCCTGATACATCTGGTGGTCTTGCCTTGTCTCACAAGCTCTATCTGGGGTGCTTGGGTGATACTGCTCTTACTGCCTCATTGACATAGAGCAGCACTGCAGGCACAGCTACTAAGATAAGAAACGCCAGTAAATGTGCTAAGAAGCCGACATCACACGCTGGTGGTTGTTTCTGCTGCCCGCTGCAGAGCAACTGAAGGATGAAGAAGTTAATCCTGGCACCACCACTGCCTGGGTCAGAGCAGCCAGGAATTGGGCGCACTCTAATTCACCTGGCCTCTTCGCCCTGTGCTTGGGAGGTATTTCCTACTGAGCTCGTAAAAGGAAAACAAAGCTGAAACCCCTCGCGGTGGCAACAGATTCCATCAGTCTCAGTCCATTAGTTTAAATAATCAATACCTGTAAATGCCATAATGCTGTCTCCTACTTCATCACGGAAGCTAAAAAGTTACAGAAGGGCATGTGTGATTAGGGACTTTCTCTCCGTTACCTTTAGGAGAATTAAGCGGTCAATGTTATGATGACTGACAGGTGGTTTCTCTGGGTAAATCTGGCAGGGTGAATGAAAGATCAAAGAAAGAATAAAGCATAAAAGCAAGGCCAGAAGCAGCAACAAAGAATACTCAGCTTTCAGCTTTTATGCCTTGTTTGCATACTGTTATATTCTCTGTCTTGGAAAAGGTGGCCCAAAACTTTGCATGAAGCCACCTTTAGGGTCCATACATACACTGGAGAAGTGCTGGGTTCTTGGTGTCTTCTTTTTGGAGGGTTCTTTGAAGAGGCTGGGTCTTCTCCCCAGCACAATGGGGGATGTTCTGGTCAGAACAGCAGAAATGGAGTAGTTAAAAACATGTGCGAAAGCCTCAGCCACCTGTGCACCAAAAGAGACCAGCATAATCCGTGAAGCTATAAAAGATCTCATGGCTTGCTGTGATCAACACACACTTGCTCCCTACCACGCTGGGATGTCCGGACACCCTTTTTGCCACTGTGAAGAGCTGACAAAGCTCATTAAGCTGCAATTCCTGTTTAATGAAGACCTGCAGTTGACTTTGTGTCTCCTAGAAAAGGCAGGTCTCTGCAGAAGCTGGGAGGCCGATGTGGGAGTCAGGGGTTGCTGCTGGTCCTATCAGTGATGTGACCTTCAGCAGGCTCCTCTGTGTTTCTCCCCCTTTGCTGCTCGTCCATGAAGGTGTCACTGCTTCACAAAATGCAAAAGAATCTCTGGGTGAGCTGGGGCTGTTGAGCGCTGCCTCAAGGTCCTGGATAGCCTCATGGGGCTACGTGTTGTTCTTGTTCTCTAGACTTCATTTGCTCTTTTGAGAGGAGCTGCCCACCCTCCCTGACCGGCAAGCAGCAGAGATGGGACTTGCTTCGTGGTCCAGTTTGCAGCTTGCTCCTTTTGTGTGAAAAGCATTTTCTAGGACGCAGTGTCTTGCAACAGCAACTGCTGATATTCATCAAGCACCTGTTGTAGGGTTTGGCCCAAAGAAGAATTTTGCTGCAGTAAATAAGGACGCTCTGCATGCTTAATGCTGGTCCCCAAAGGGAAATCCCAAGCCTTAGGCATGAGGAGAGCCGAGTTTGAACCACAGCCAGAGTTTGGACCCTCAGACCTAGCAGGCAAGGAAGAACTTACAGAACTTATTGATCCATGGGAGAAAGAGCAAGAAACGGAGAGCAAAGCACTGGCTACTTAAAACATTGTTTACGGAGTAGCTGTAACGACTCACAAAATCACTTATGAATATTTCAAGCAAGGAAATCTGCATTGCATTTCCGCCTTCTGTAAATCTTCCAAGGTTTGACTGAATTATTTTTCAACATTAATTATAGCATCATTTATTTCTTTTCAGTGCATACAAGCATCCTCCAAATTAACACTGCGTTCCTATTAATGTTCCATTTCTGATGTGACAAAATGGTATATTCATCCCAAAATACAACTAGGCCAATGAACCAAAAAAATAGGTGATTAACAGAAGCCCAATTCCTGGAATAAATCAAGGAGTTAATGCAGAAGTTCTTGTCTCCCCAGTGGGTGACTTCATCCTTGCTTTATATGCTTCTCTGCGGTGCATTTCTTTCTGCTGAACTCTCCCTCATTTTTTGCACAAAAGTCAAACAAAACCCTGTTAAGCCCCAGTGGGGCAAACGCGAATGCTCTGCAAAATGGCATTCTTGTTTTCCGGGCAGGCTGCCGCCGTTTCCTCGGGGAGGAGGGTGTTGTGCTGTGGCGGGCAGCAGGATCGCACGCGAGCGTGCGTCGCAGGCACGGGAGAGGGTGCCCAGCGAGGGGAAGGGCTCCAGCAGCCGCCTGCAGGGTAGGACCTTGGCTGAGGAAACCTGCACCAGGGCCTTGGCTTTGCTTGCTCTGGTTTTAGGCGTAGCGTGTGAGAGTGAGTCTTGTAACTTAACAAAACGATCCAGCATGCGGACCTGGAGGAGCAACGTGAAGGTTCCTCCTGCAAATAGGGCTGGCTCCAAAATTAGTGCAGGTCAACAGCAATTTAACTTCATCTTCACTGCAGCCGGCTGTGAGTGGGGGCCCTGGGCCTGACCAACTCTGGGATCAGGGCACCTGGGGGGCAACCGGACACTCAAGCCTTGCTGAAGGTCCATGTGAATTATCAGGATGCCCTTTGCAGCTCAGGACCTCCTGCCTCGCCTTGTGAGAACGGGCTCACAGTCGAGAAGACAAGTAGAGCAAGGAGAGCGGAAGGAGAGGGCAGCCGTTTCCAAGGGATTAGCTGGGAACAGGGAGCCGGTGGCGCAGCCAGGTCTCCGGGCACGCGGTCGGCACGGACCTTGCACCCGCGGGGCCGTCTGCTCCCGGCGTGGCGCCCAGGGCCGGCTTTAGAAGATGTGCAACCTGGTGAAGAGCCAAACCCGCCCAAGCTGCCAACTGCCGCTGTTATTTTCTGCCTAACTTAGTGTCTCACCCCACAGGGAGCTGTTTGTGCTGCAAATGCAGCTTTTCTCCTAATTGCTAAGAAGCAACAGCAACAGAAAGCACATGAAAGGCTAAGGGCTGGCCAAAGTCCGAACTGACGGGACAAATGTCTGAGTTGTTTTTTTCTCGCATACCCTCCCAGTTTCCAGCCTGGCAGCCTCCTCTTTTTGCCTTAGCTGCTCTCTGCCCCATTAACAGGGCAGGGAGGTGATGTGATTTCAACGGCTCTGGGCAATTCTGAGTTTGAACTCAATGTTAACCAGTTTGAGCCTAGCCCCAGGCACTGCAGCTTGTGGGACACGGTTGCAATTGTGTCCTAGTGCTCTTTTTTTATAAAATATTTTCCTAAAATTTCCCTACTATTTTCTCTTCTGTGCTAGCCATGTTCACTTGCACTTGCTCTTCCCTGACTGCAGCGCTCTATTCCTGTGCTTTATGTGGAAAATTTAGGGAGGGGAGGGATAAAATCTGTACTTAGCTGCATCAGATGCATTATTCTAAAACTTACTACCTACATACTGTCAGCGGCAAAGAGACCTAGGAGAACTTGCCTTACACTACATTTTGGAGGATAGGAAACTGTGGAGAAGGAGAGTGGAAGAAGCTGAAGCAGCCACTGATGATGGATGCACCAGTTCTTCCTGTCAAGTTGTACCTTGTAATATGATGGAGAAAATGCCATGTAGTTTTCTGTAGACGCTGGAAGTCAGGATTGTTTACCCTTCATGCACTGCTTTAACTTATTAACTGACAGGTTAACATCAGTTATGTTGTGTGTGCCAGTCTAGACCCCAGAGAAGTAGTGTGCTCTGTGGAGTCCCTATCTGAGCACATGTGAGACATTGCTGAATGTCGGATCAGGACACCTTGCTTGCCAGTTAAAATAATGATTTCAAAAAAAATCCCCATCTGCCTTGATGGTTTGGCTTGTGTCCAAGTGCTTGTTCAACTATAGGTGTGACAGCATTTGCCTCTGAAAGTGCTGAGATGGGCAACGTTGCATTTCCATGTAGGGAAGCAGGAGACCGAGGCTTTGATCCCTGTGGATCAGGTCTCTGTTTTCTGGACTGTGAATCACATAGCTAGTGAAATCCATTAATAGCAGCAAGACACAGTATTTTTCAGCTATATATGGCATAAGTACTATACTTTGGAGTTTTGGTTTTCCTTCCATTTTCATCTATCATGTCTAGGCTTGAACAACTTCTGGGGTCTTCCCTAATTGGAAAGCTGTTGCCCAAAGCCCTTCCCTCTAGGCCTCACAGAGGCTGGAAGAACTAGAACTGCATTTCCACTGGAGAATGTGCCTTTTTATTACTATATTGCAAGGAGAGTTATAATTGATTTGACTGAAATATCATGAATTTTACCCAGGGTAAAAATCAGTCTGTAAGGAAGGAGGAGAGAAGTTTACTGTGCCCGGCAAGCTGGGTCATCAGAGGTGGGAAGATCTGGTACCTGAGGCAGGGAAGCCCCGTACTCACTTTTTCATCTGTCCCCATTGACTTCACTTTTTTTTTTTTTTTTTTTTTTTTT
>JAYECN010242626.1:0-19100 GCA_035222435.1 Microcambeva ribeirae
AATAAAGTGCTGGGGGGGGTCCGGGAGGCTGTTTGGGGGGGGGGGGCGGCGGGGGGGGGAGGGCGGCCGCGCTGTTTGTGTCTGTGGCGGTTGGCGGAGCCGCGCGGGGGGATGGGCGCGCGTGTAACGTGCGTTTTTCAACTTGGCCCCCTTTTATAACGTGCGTTTTTCCTCCTTTTTTTTTTTTTTTTTTTTTTTCCTTCCCTGTGCGTGTGTGTGTGTGCTGGGAACGGTGATGCGGGTTGGATTTCCCCCACCTTTCCCCGGTGCTTGTATGGGGGGGTGTTATGTTTT
The DNA here is from genome assembly GCA_035222435.1 of Microcambeva ribeirae. Lineage (NCBI taxonomy): Eukaryota > Metazoa > Chordata > Actinopteri > Siluriformes > Trichomycteridae > Microcambeva > Microcambeva ribeirae. The sequence continues at coordinate 295 of JAYECN010242626.1, forward strand.
TGGCACCCCCTCCCTTTCCCTTCCCCCTCCTTTTTCGCTTGCCCTCCCCTCCCCCCACACTGCCGTTTTATTTTAAAGGGTTTAAGGCAAAAAATAATAGGGAATCGGCAGCAAATTAAATAAAGGAGCCATCACGAGGCAGGCTGGTTTATAACCTATTTTTAGCCCGATTTGTGTAAAGAAGACTCCTCTCCCTTCCCCCTCTCTCGCCCTGCATATTTACTTCTGTGTGTGTGTGCGGAGGGGGGGGAAGGAAAAAGGGGAGGAAACGGCGGAGAAAAAAAAAAAAAAAAAAAAAAAAAAGGAGAGCGGGACCAGCCGAGGCACCCGGAGCGTGACCCCGGCGCGGGGCTCGCCAGGTACCTGGCTACGAACCGGGCCACGAGGAGCCGGGGCCGGTCCCGGTCCCGGGGGGAGGGCAGGGCAGGGCAGGGCGCCGCGCTGCCCCGCGCCGCTCCGCTCCGCTCCGTGTGATTTCTTTAATTTCCTTTCTTTGGACCGTGTCTCCGCTTCGCTGGGAGCTCGGGGGGGATGCGTTTCCTCTCCGCTGGCCGCCGCCGAGAAGGCGGGCTCGGATGGGAGAGCGTGGTTTATGTTTGATTTCCTTCTTTTTATTTGTTTTTGTTTTTCCCCTTTTAAGCGGTGCAGTGGCGAACTTATTGTTTATGAGCTTCCTGCGAAGTTCGGGGTGGGACGCAGTGCAGTGTGCAGTGACAGGGTGAGGACGGCCTCCCATGGCAAAATGTGGGCCCAAGGTTTGGGCAAAGAAGCTTTTTTCTGCCTTCACCATAGCTGAGCCTTTCTGAGTTTCCTAATATCAACAGTCCTGGTTGTGAATTGCACCTGGCATCTTTTGGAAAGTCTTACAGAGTTAATGTATGTGCCATTTATTTATTTATAAGTATTATATTTGTGCCTTGCATTAGAAAAGAAAGAAAATGTGGTTTGTTGTTACTGTTGTTGTGCCTCTTAAAGGGTTAAGTTCATGATGATGTTCCAGGTGAATTTAGTCTTTCATCACGGAAGTTCCCTTTAAGGCAAATGGACTGAATAAAAGTCTCCTCTCTTACTTACCTCTTTTTTATCCTCTAAAAAGAACCCCCCCCCCCCAACTTTGTTTGTGCTCTGTGGTATGGGCTTGTTGCTGGAGATGGCACATGAGTTTTGAAAAGAGCTCTGTTTGTAGGTTGCTGTGTAGCAAAGCAAAGTTTGCTAGTGAAGTTTTTACTACTGTCCAATGTGCTCAGCTTCCTTATTTTCCTGTCTGTGTAAATCAGCTCTTAACTCCTTTTTGGAAGAGATCACCAAACATGTTACTTCTTTATTGTTAAAGCAGGAGAGATGGAGAGGCGTGACCAGGAGAATTAAGTCTTTTTCACATTAAAAAGACAAAAAAAAAAATCTGGGGTTTGTCCGACTGTCTTTACTGTCCTGTGCTATTAAAACAGATGTTTGATAATGTTAAGCATATTAACAGAGTTTGTTTTTGCTGGTGGTCTCTACCATTTGGATGCTCACTGAAGCTTTTAGGTGCCCCTTTGAGAGAGGAGGCACCATTTGCCAAAAAAAAGTGTTTGGATTTTGACTTGTACCTGAACTTTTAGAAATGTTGGCCATGTGGGCCCTCTCAGTAGCTTTGAGGTTTGTCGCCATGAGGCTCATACTGGATTGGCCTTACTTGGGGCACATTTCTGTTAGCAGTCTTGTCAGGATACATTTCAATTTAGAACTGATCCTGCAAACTCTTATGTATGTCCTTCAAGTTAAGCGAGTGAATAAGTGTTTGTGGATAAGGATCTGAGTTCCTTTTTTCCCTTTTAGCCAAAAAACCAAAGAGTTGTACTGTTGAGGTGATTGTGCCGAGTACCCACCGGTGCCATGTAAATGGTGGTAGCAAACTTCTGTGTTTCTTGTGTTGTTTTGGTTAAGATCTAACGGCACAGCAATGTGTTGTGTTACCTCTGATCACCTCAGACTGTATGCGGTCACAGCGCCTTAAGTTTTCAGAGTGAGGGGATGTGGATGTGTCTCCATGAAAACAGGCTTCATGTGCGAGTGTGTCTTGGGAACTTGATGGCGTGCCTCCCAAACTGTTATTGAGAACACCTGGAAAACACTTGGTTTTTGCTCCATGAGGGAAGGGGAAGGAAGTGTTATTTAAATCTATGAGAGAACTTGGGGTTTGGCTTTTATTTATGAATATACAAGGATTTATAATTTTTGTTCTTTTAAATGTACCAAGCCATAATAGATGTGCGTAGTCTGAGGAATGCAATGGTTACAGTTAAATCTGTTGCTTAAGTTTTTCTAATTTTTTTTCCCTTCAAAGAGGGAGTTGTGAGACTTTTTTTTTTTAAGTGCTTCTTTTAGTTTTGCTGTATATATGGTAGTTATTGACATTTGTATATTGCTTTGAAGTTGTAAGGCATCATACAAGTGCTAAGTGCCCCACAACAGTACTTCAGAGCTATTTTTCCATCATGAGAGTCTGATGCTAAAATGTGTTAGAGGCCTAAATATAAAGTGAATCTGGATGGATTGGGTGGGGGGAAATGATCAAAATTGCTTATAATGTTGTTTTCAGGTAATATTTTTCAGTTAGGAAGAACAGATCCAAGTAATGTAAAGCAAACTGAGTTATTTTACTTAACTTGATTTTGCTTATGGAATTTAATTTAACATGGAGTTCTCATTTGAGTCAGAATGTGTTTGCTGTTATGAATTTTGTAGTGGCAATTTAGACCCACGTGCTACAAGGACAGCATCGTGCAGAAGTCAGGAAGTCCTCTAAAGAAACACACAGAATTTCATGAACAACAGTAGCCTGGTTTAGTTCAATAAGCTCTACAGACGTCTGTGAAGTTGCTCACAGAAGTAAGTGTGTTGAGTATTAGTGATGGGCAATAGGCTCTGAATTTCTCAAGATACTAATGCCTTTTTTTGTGTGTTTCAGGCTTTTAAATATTCTGGGGAAAACCTATCCTTCCCTAACCCTCTTTCCTTGCTCATCTGCTGTCACCAAGAAGGGACCTACTCTTACTTCCCCTCTGCCCTTTCCTCCACCCAAACTTTGCTTTGTGACCTTTTACACCCCCAGTTCCTTCCTGAACCCATAACTACTCAGGATTGTTCTGCATGTTTGAATTTTCCCCACTTTGCTGGAGAGGACGCTGCTGTCGAGGTGACGAGAAAGACACACGAGGCTTCCAGCAGGATTTCTCCTTCTCAGTTGAGATAGGGAGGCCATAGAAGCGCTATGATTTCCACTTTGGAGTGGGAGGCAAGAAAGAGGTGGATGGCAAGACTGTATTCCATCTTGATAGTGCAGTACTGCAATATTGAAACACCATAGCATCTTGAAATACCTAATAATTTCTAATTTGTATTGCTTGTGTTGAGGATTGTTCTCCTGGTAACACAATACTAGAACAGTGACCTTCCTTAGCATGTGTACTGTGTGCACACACCAGTACAGGATGTGCCGACTGTGTGTAAAGTCCTAACCCATAAACATCTGCTCATACAAGTAACTGGGGGAGATGTGAAAGTGTAAAATATGTATGTGTTTATACATATAGAAAAAAGTGAGAGAATAGATTTATTGCATGTCAATTTTTAATATAAATTTACATGTTTTTTGTGAAGCAGTATCAAGATTTTCATTAGGAGACAGGTGATTAATAGCTTTTTTTTTAGTGCATTTGAGTTGCATTGCAGGATTGATAAACTCAAATTAATGGATGATGAAGAAATATTATCTCCTGTATTTCTGCTATTGATTTAGAAATCCTTATCCCCGATATATGCAGTTTTCTAACGTTATAGTGTGAGGCTGAATGGTCATAGTTTCTTTAAAGTTGTGCAATAAGAAGTAACTTCACTAGAAGAAGGTTCATCCAGTGATCCCAAGCAAAGCAGATGGAGACCCCTTTATTCATCTTGTAATTGGTTTCTTCCACGATGAAGTGTGACAATGAATTGAGGAATAAGAAATTATCTTCTTTCAGATTAAAAGGGCGGGGCTGGCAGGAAGGTAGTGACAGTGAGGCAGCTGATTGTTTTCTAGTCCTGAGAGTTAATAGGTTGAGCTTAAGAAAAGGAAACCTGTTATGGAAATGACTTTGAGAGTTTGTGTATAACCCGTGAACTGTCCTTTCCTCTTTAGGGTCTATCTTGTGTTACTTAATTCAAGATGAGTAGGCCCTTTTTTCTCATAACGAAAATGAGGCTGAAGTCATTTATGCAAAGCATCATGAAGTTTTAATGGTCACAGAGGGGCAGAAGTTGAGATTTTTTTAAAAATTTTTTTCTTTGTTACTGAAAGATCTGTAGAACTGCAGAATTCAACATAGCCTCTAAAACATTAATTTCAAATACTGGTACCACATAGGTTCTTGTGACATCCCTTTGACTCCTTTTTATGTCACTAAGAACCCTGAGTCTGCGATAGGAGCTGGGCGGTCATGTCAAGGCAGAGGATGTGTAACTGGGCGGGAGAAGGTGCTCAGCGGTTGGGTGCAGAGGAGCTGGTTGGTTTGGCCAGCCAAGAAGGGAAATTGCAGATGTTGCAGTACTTCCCCTGCCTTTCCCTTCCCCCCTGCTTCTTGTTTTGAGGGGCTGGTTTCTCAAAAGACTTCTGAAAATATTTACTTGTAGTGGTAATACTAAATATGCGTAATGAATTTGTGTAGCTTTCTGAAAAAACTGCTGAAAGAAATTATTTCAGGAGCAATTAGACAGATTTTTTTTGTAGAATTATCTGCCAGCGTAGGGAGCATTAAGTGTCCCAAGCCTTTGCATGTACGTGCAACCTTAGAAATACTAAGCGTTTTAAACAATTTAGCTTGAATACCTGAAACAGCATATCTAGGCACAGTGTCTATTCAGACTTGTAGATTGTTTTTTTTGGGAGAAGTCGCAGCAGAGTTGTGTTAACCTGGTACTCTGAGCTGGTGCAGATGTTGTCTGTTCTTGGTGTTGTGCACGCCTCGCACAGCTCTGAACTTCTGAAGCACAGTGTGGCATATGAGTTGATAGTGGCAAACTGAATATATTTTGTAGTTCTGCTTGGTGCAAGTATAAGTCTTCAAGAATACAAACTGGCATCCAGATTTGTAAAGTAAAATGTTGATACAGTGGTATTTATAAAGTTCTTGAGTCCTCACAATTGCATTTGAAGTTGGCAGTCACTGTGTGTGCATAGCATTTCTAAAAATCAAGCCTCGAGTGTAGTTTGCTGGGTTTTGCAAACGCCTCTTAGTTTCTGTTTCTTTCAGGGACTAGTATTAGTAAAAGACAATGCTGCATAGTCTGAGCTGTGTTTACTCTGCTGTTTTAATTCTTAGTGTCCATGTTGCAAAGAAGCAATCTTGTTTATTAGTGATGTCTAGCAGTAAAAAAATGAGAATCATCCAGAGAACAGCACTTTTTTTCTTCTTTTATGATCCAAGATTCGTTTCAATTTCTCCTTTATGTACTGTATTACAGAAACACTCTATACAACCTTTTTACCTTATGCAAACATTTTGAAATGTTATCTCAGATACCTGCAGTTGCATTACTAGAAATTTTTACTAGAAGTTTGGCTTGATGTGATTTAGCTGAGTGTTAGGCCTTCCCCCCTGCCAAACAGGGTGACAGTTTTGCCAACCTGGCAAGGTGGGCAAGCAGCTGACTTTGCAGCAGATGTTAGTGGTGCTTTTAACCTGTTGGTGCATTTGGAGAAGAATTTAATCACTTCCCTGACTTCATTTAGTGCTGCCATTGAGTCCCACTGACATCACAGGGTTTGTAGCTTTTGATGAATTAGAACTTTGAAACTGACTCTGGAAACTTTCCTACTCTATAGGCAGTTATGTGGCTGCTGGCAAAAGCTTTGACTATAGAGCGCACTGAAAAGATTTCTGTACAGTGTATTTCTGGAGTATTTTTCCAAGGTTATGAGTTAAGGGTCAAATATTTGCTGCTCCTGAAAATGTAGTGCTAAATGCTGTGCCCAGTGCCAAAACCACAGAAATTGTCAAGGTTTAGAGCCCTAAATATAACCTACCCTAAAAGGAACATCCCCTCGACTTTAACACAGTGTTAAAAGTTCAGACTTCTCACATGGGTGGCCTGTCATCGGCAAACTCTGCTAGGAATTCTTCTGAGCTGAATTTCAGTCCCATGATGGCTCCCTAAAAGTATCAGGCAAAGAAGAGACAACTTGATTTCCTGGAAGAACTTGTCTAGGCTGGCTGAGAAGAGAAATAAATTTTATAGCTTCTCTCTGGTTTTGGACAGGTTTATTAATTCTTGAGTGTAAGCATGACTTTTGAAAATATATTTTTGCCCAGTAAAAATAATAATAATAAAAAGAACTTTTTTTTCCCCACTTATTATTGATATGGGTCTAATTTATAACTTTGTTGGAACAAAGGAGATTTTTTTGCTGTTGGCTTCAGCATTTGAGTGTTAAGTGTTTTGATTTTTACATTAGAATACCTGTTGGTCCTAAGATGAGTGTGTTTGCTGACCTGTACTTTCGGGTCTGTCTGGCTCATGAAAATGGTGAGAGCTTTTCCTATTTTAGGTTATGTCCACATTTTTGGGAAAAATAGTTTTGACGTTGCCTAGGCCTAAGGGGGAAATAGCAAGAGATCTGAGTCAAAAAAAGTAGGACATGCAAGATTCAGAAACTGTTGAAGTATATTTACTTGTCCTATATTAGGTTAAAGGAACTATTGGTGCTATTTTTTGGCTGGCTATATTGCCAGTTTGGCAACATGTCCTTCAGTCTGAGATATTCAGTAAAGAGAAGACAACTGTTAAACAGTGAATCATAGCTGATTTTTGTATGGATGTCAATAGTCTTCTCTATTGCAGAAATTTTTGCCTAGGTATTAACACAAACTCCTAAATAAGGACATTTAGTAATAAATTTGAATTAGGAACTGCTTTGCAAAAATATGGATTTTGCCAAGATATTTGTGAATATCACATATATGACTGTGGGGTTACATTTGTTCGTATTTGATACTTTAAAAAATATTTTTAAAGCAAAATTTCATACACAAGGATAAAGGAAAAATGAAGAAAAAATGTTGTCAAACCTTTTCTTAATGTTGACATCAAACAGGTTGTGTGAAAATCATATACTGTGTAGCTGCAGATTAGCTGTTTCCCATAGCTAATGCAACAGATGGGTGGCTCGGAGAAGCAGAGTCCAATCTCACTGTGAAACTTGAATGTTTAACTGATGTAGATGTGGTACCTGATTCTCACTTTATTTCAGAAATATAATGAATATCCTCAGTTGGTATTTCTTGTTCATATTTTAGATTTCTATCACTAAGATGAAAAATTTAAAACATGTACCTTCAGTAGGTTAAATTGCTGTGAAAGCTAAACAAAAATACTAAGAAACAGGTCAAGTGAACTTTACTGTGGTAGCAGAACTTGATATCTAAATATAGCTTAGTATAAACCCACTTGCTTTTAACAGTTTTCACCATTATAGTAAATATTTGTCTCAAGTGGTTGAGTTGTACGAAAAATGCTTTGTATTATTGTTACTGTCTTCTACAGTGGGTTCTGAATGGCCTTTGGTTACATTAGAAGTATCATTGTTTATCTTACTGTTGGCAAAGTCCATGTTAGTTGGTTCTTGTACTGTCTACACATGCAAGGTTACTTTGATATGGATTACTTATTGTGAGTTCATCAAGGGCTTTAGTAAGCCTCTTTTATAAAATAGATGTAGCACACAGAAAATGCATTAGAAATTGTAGGAGTGTCTTTCACTTTAAAAAAAAAAAAAAAAAAAAAGAAAAAGAAAAAAAGTGTGGGAGAAACAAAATCTCTTAATGTAGATATAACCCAAATATTTTACTTTCTGGTAAAATAGGTGGGTATTGCTTATGTCCTAAAAATGAACCTTCTACTTTCTGTGGGTTTGGGTCGGTTGTCTCAAGCATCCAACTGACTCCTCTCATCAGTGTCCTCTTGTTATCCCAAGGCCTGGGCTAGCCACAGTTGTGACCATGTGCTGAGGGATTATTGGTTGCCTATATGTCCTGGGGAACAAAATGTGACTTTTAAAGATAGTGTTTTCATATTGACCTAAATGCAGAGCATTTTTTTTATGTTTTTTTTTTGTTGTTGTTTTTTGAAAAAAGTTGAAAGATAAAGGGATTAGAATTTTCTGTAATAACTAGGAAAAATGTTTCTGATATTCTGAAACTATTCTTTGAAACTATAAACAACTTCATATAGCAGATTCAGCCGGTGTGTGAACTACTGCATTGGACTCCAGTTAGCGGTAGTTCTGTTTTAGATGTGAAGCTTCTCTGTTGTTTTTATTTACCAAGTCTGCTAACATCAAGGCTTGCATATTTTGGACATTGCTAAGGAGCTCCAAAAGCTGCCTTTACAGTGATAGGTTATTTAAAATCCTTTTTGTGCATGTGTCTGTTAATGTGCTTCCCGCTTCCCAGTTGTAGCGTCTAGCTACCCACTTGTGGCATGGAGGTTTATTTTCCGTAGTGACAATCAGGAAGCATACTGGCTTTACAAATACATTTTCAGAGATAAAAGTAATCAGATTACACTTGCATTAATGTAAATGCCAAAAGTTTTCAGCTGCTCTGCAGCATGGAGAGTACTTCTAGTCCTACTGTTGCTTGGCATTATTAAAGTAACCCCCGAAACGACCTGCCTGTTTAAACACAAGTGGTTCAGGATCATACTGTGATTTTCCCCGCCCTCCCCCCACTTTAAAAACTGCCCCTTCCAGCTGGCAGTGCAGTCTTGCCCTTTCTTCTTGCTGGTTGTGTTTCCTTGTGTTTGCTCTTGCAAAATTGTGGCAAATTAACTTAATATAGGGAGTTTTGTCACTAATACAAGATTTTTCTTCATTATAGTCCTTTCCCTACCGTGTCATTTGTGTCTGTTTTTTTTTGTTTGTTTGTTTGTTTTGGTAAACTCTTAGTTTTCTTTTTTTTTTTTTCTTTTTTGTGTGTGTTCTGCCTGTCAGCTTCTTAAATCAGTGCTGTTTCCTTTATTTTTGTTGTAACATTTTATTTGCTCTATTTTCTGTATTTTCTTCTCCAAATATCATTGCATTCTTCTTTTAATGCAGCTTCTATGTGTGACCTGATCTAATGTAGCCCTATTGAATCAGTGGGAATTAGGCTGCTTGCTCTCACTGTCTATTTGGCCAGTGTCAGGCTGTTCTGGGGCAAAGTGAAACCTGCCAGAATCGTGACCAAGTTTCGTTTTGCAGCTTGTGCTCCTGACAGGAGGATAACCTATAGAGAGGATAACATAGAGAGAGGTTAGAGGTACATGTGTGTGGAGGGAGGGATAGGTGGGATGTTTGCACGGGAAAGGAAACGGAGTTGATGGCTTTTAGTAGTGCTTTTATTTGATAAAAATAATCTTGGCTTTGGGTGTGAAGCATTGATCCCACTCTTGATGCAGTCAAAGGGAAACTTTAATGGGGGAGTTGGCAAGAGTGTTTAGTGAGAGTGTGAGAAGCTGAAGAAGATTGAATGCAAACCTCAGTAGAGGTTAGCTTTATGCTTTTTAAAATGAAGGATTTTGTCCAATAAATTTTATTGACGTTGTGACTTAAAATTTAGCAAAGCAAAGTCAGTCATTGTGAATTCAGTCCCAGCCTTACTGTTTTTATTGAGGGTAGTGTTGACAAGTCACATGCACCATTGTTCTGTGAACAAATACAGCTTTGATACTGCGAGCTGATACGCGAGACAGACTCCTGCATCCTGGCACAGATGAGCTTGCAGAATTGTGGCTTAGAGGGAAAACAGTAACCGTGTAATATGTGGTGTTGGTGTCACTAGGTATTTAATCATTGTTTTTCTTTGGTACGTTGTTGTCCTGAACCTAAGAAAAGAAATGGAAGGGGTTAAAGCATCAGAAACTCTCTCATACCTTGTAGCCCAGCTTAATTTATGGGTATTAGACTTGTATTCTGCCTCTGAAAGGGGTGTGTTTTGGACTGAGAGAACTTCTGCGAGACATTCTTTGGAGAAAATAAAAGTTTTTTTTGCCTGATAGTCTTTCAAACATAAGTCCTTTATCACAAAGCTCTTGACCCTTGAGATGATAATAGTGAACCTCATTCCTTCTGAAGTCGGTTTTGTGGATCACTTCTAAATTACTCTTCCTATTTATAGGTGCCTCTAATCAGGATGTATATAGTGTAACTAGGATGTGTGCAATAAAGAGGCTTGCTCTAGGCCGCAGTTTGGCTGGTGGAGTCTGTAAATATAATCATACAGCCATATCTGGAGGAGAATCCCATTGAAATTGCTGTGAGTTTTGCCTAAGAGCAAAAAGATTAGACTTCTCTGCCTGTAGTGTTTTTCATTATGTTGGTGTTTTTATCAAACCTTCATAACAACAATGTAGCTCATTTTTTAATTCAGTATTTTTATTTCTTAGAAAAATTCTTCTGGATAGTTTGTAATTTTGTTTGAGAATGAGGTCTTTTTTCATCTTCAGAAACTGGTATTAGTAGGATAGTTTATACCAATGCAAAAGTCTTTACCAAAATGATCTGGAATTGTGAGATCTCCATACTGAGTATTCCTGGGATACTTTAAAATGCAGTGGCTCTTAAGCTAGTGTAAATCATCGTAGCTCTGTTGGCTGCATGTTCACAGTGTCAAGCCTGTGTTTGGCTATCCTCTGATGTTAGCAGACGTGCTCAGTTTTGGTGGCTTATAGACAACCTCTAAAGTATTGCTTTAATTTCAATATAGAATGAATGACTGTTTTTGGAGATCTTTATTTGTGGGATGTTGTTTAAGGTTTCAAACTTTTGAGTGCTCCCACAGTTCGTCTGGACAGTTTCTTTATAGGAACTGCTTGAAGAAAGGGAACTATGTAAGTATCTGCTGATTAATTCCTCCTCTTACCTTATAAATTCTCTAAGTTTGCATTGGCTTTCAGATATCTACAGTAGAAGTCTGTGGAGTTCTCCCCTATTTTACTTTTCTAATTTCACCATTATAAAGATACTGTATTGTATTTTTTATTTTTTTACTTTAGTACACTGAAGGTTTTCCATCTAGATAATGGTGTACTGACTTCTAGGTAGGATGGAAAGCTGGTGTCAGGATTATCCACTGCTACTGTTTGACCTTAGCGGATGGATTAACAAATTTACTCATGCAACAGTAATTTTTATATTTCAGAAGACTGTGTGTGTGGTGTTTTTTTTTTTTTTGTTTGTTTGTTTGTTTGTTTTCGTGTGTGTGTGTGATCAGTTCAGTGCCCAGAGATTTTCAGATGGAAGACTGCGTAAAAGCATAAAGTAACTTTAGTTTTATTTTTGAAGCTCTGCATACTTATTGCTTTGTGTCCATAGGTTTTGTGCTTGCTTTTTTTTAGTTCAAGAGGATTATTTTCTTTTATATTAGATGATTCAGCATGGTCCTTCACTTTGGAGCTAGTTACTAATAATACTTATACATGATGAATAATTATGTTGAAATTAAGATACTGGGTGCATAAAGTTAGGCGTGCTTGTGTCCTTAGTAATGTGAAACTGCAAACTTATGCGAAACTTTAATAGACTCCTACATTTGCTTCTTTCAGAGCTCAGTAGCTATTTTGGAGAGGGAGAAAGACTCCACTAAAGTGGTGGTAACTGAACTTCGCAGTTGTAGAGCAGGGCTATGCAAAATGGTTGTTTGTTGCAGCTGAGGAGATGAGAATGAAGCTGCTGGAACCCTTTAGATGGTTTTACTATCAATACATGGAGATCTGAAACTAAAGTTACAGATGTTTTTCAGTGAGAATTTTTCTGTCTTGAAGTTTCCGTCCTGTGCTTCAGTTTGACTTCTGTACTGGTGTGGTGGTTTATAGGATACTTCTACGAACACCGTCTCTAGAGGGATTTGTGTTTAAAAACTACTACTGTTTTTGGAGGGTATTAAAATGCAAGTGTGTTTTGAACCAGATTAAAACAAATCCATAAACACTCACAGTCACCATTAAGAGGGCAGTAAACTATAATTTATCATAAGAGTGAACTTAAAATAGGTAAGATTGAGCCATGAACCTCTTATTAGCTTTGCTGTCAGGTAAAATGTTAATTGACTGCAGTGAGCCAGTAAATAGCCAAGCCACGGTGACACGAGCCTTTCTTCATCTCCCATAATGTTACGAATGCTTGGATTTACTCATGTATAAAACAGACTTAAACGGTGACATGAATTTTGGCATGTGATTACAATCCCACTTAGTTCTTCTTTCATAACTTAGAGTGACTTTGTTTATGAATTTATACAGTTCAGCTAATTTACAAGTGTGTGTGAAGATCTTTAGCATGCCCTTTCCTGAGAACCTGTGGTATCTTCCTGCATGTGAGAGCTGCTGCCCCAGGCGGATGCGCATTGCAGGTCTCGGCAGGAGAAATGCTTGTGCAAGGTGTCCCTAATACGGAACTCTGCTGTCCTGTGATGGTTTTCACCAGCCATATAGGTGGTCTTCGAAACACAGATCAGCATCAAACAGCTCTGCCATGTGTGCACAGTTGGTCTCCTTGGGATACTGATGGCTTTTTTTAATTTGGTGAAATCTCTTCTGTTTGGGAATAGTAACTCAAGGAGAACACTTGCTCTTTTGCTTTCTAAATCACACTTTTAAATGATTTACTGCCTATGTTTGTGGTTTGTCACTTATTTTTACCTTACTCTACACTGAAGAGTACACTTCGGTTAATTAAAAAAAAAATCCCTCTAGCACTTCAAAAAAATCCTTTAAACTTTATAGGAAAGTATTCACATTTGATAGTTAGCAGAGCTTGAAGTTAGAAGAGTGAATTTACAGAGCTTTCTTATTTTTAATGAATGACTCTGGAATGAAGGTGCTTTATTCCTATTTAGTATAACCCATTTTCAGCAGATGTAACTGTTGGTGTAGACAAACCTTATTATATTTAAAAAAAAAAAAAAAAAAAAAGATTTTAAATATGATCCATGGATATTTTTAAGAGAACTCAGTGAAGCCCTTAGTTGCACCATTTTCTCCTATCCTTTTTGAGGCAATCTACATGTGCTTTACAAGAAATGAATTATCACTCTGTTGAAATCAGTTCAGATTCTTTGGAAATGATCCAGCCTTCAGGAAAGAAAAATACTAGAGTGTGTGCGTGTGTTGGGAAAGGGTTTCCCTTTATTTCAGCACTTGCAATGTCATGTTTAGCAAGTAAGCCATTTTCAGATGCATTAGGGCTCTGTGAAACTCATTTTGGGGCTGAAAATTTCCTAGTCTTGAGTTAAGATGAAAGATTAATGTTTCACACTTCAGGTTTTTTGCTTTAAATAGTTATGGATATGTACATTTGTTTAGTTAAAATCTGTGTGCTGTGCATATTTCAGGAGAAGAGAAAATGAACTGTTTAAAATGATGACAATGGGTAGTGTTTTCAAATTGGTCATTTGTTTCAATGTCTGAAATGTTTTATTGCAAGTTTATGTGTTGAAATTTGTTAAGGAAGTAGCCTTTGCTTGGAAGACCTAAATATTTGCAATATGCTGTTTATTTGGATTACGAAGTTTTGTGCAGTTTGAACATTTTAGTCCTGAGTTTTGGCAAAACACATGCTGGCATATGTAGTCAGTCATAAACAAGCCAGAAAGCACTAGTACTTTGGTCTTGCAGCAATATCAAAGTCTGTAAGGTTAGCATTAGTTATCTGAATGCTGTTTGTGCATGTGCAGCTTGGACCTGTGCTCTGCTGAGGCCTACATAGACTCACGCAACAATCCTAGGTCTTCTAGGTGATCCGGATGAGGTGACTTTGGGGAGCTTCCACAGTGTCTGAGGTTGAAGTCTGCAGGTTGGCTTGAGTGGTTGAGGCAAAGAGCCCTAAGATCAAGGTGCCTTCTTTCAAAGCTGCTTGGGGCCCGTGCCAGCTTGCATGAGGAACTTGGTGAGCGGTCACCCTGTTGGAACCCTCGGTGCTTCAACTGCGCCGAAAGAAATGGCACTGGGAGGGCAGTCCGGACAGCCCCTGGAGCAGAGTAGTAGGAGAAGAGGCCAGAGCCCTCACTTGGAGAAGGATTTTCTGGTATACAAGCCAGCCACGATAGGAGCAACCGCTAAACTTGTGTATGTAGCTGATACCTGCCCTTTGTTTCTCGTCTGTGATTTGGCTTCCAAATCAATTCTATTTTTCTTGAGCCCATCTGAAGAACTTGATCGGTGTTGATTTTGTACCAAATGTTATCTTCACAATCGCAGAGCTATAGTTGGTTTGTTTGTGTTTTTTTTTAATATTGACACATATTTTTGGATTATTTTCCTGAAATATTTTATTTAGACTTTCAACATCTTAATGACTGCAAACCTCATCTTGTGGTGTTTGGTAGGATTAACTCTTCCCCAGGCAGAAATTGGACCTGAAACTGCTTTCTTCTGAAGCCTGTGAAGGCAGAACTCTCTTTGGTAGCTCCTATGAGTTTTTGGCATTAGCTCCGAGTTTCCAGTTTGGCATTAGCTCCGAGTTTCCAGTTTGGCATTAGCTCCGGTTTCCTTTAAGAACCATTCCCCCTCGTCCCCAGCAATGCCTAAAGTATTCTTTGTGTGAATATACTATATGATCTCTAATTATATGATCTGTACCATTCCACAAATAGTGCAATATAATAGCATAGGATTATTGCTCGGGTTTTGTGGAGGTCTATTCAGCATACTACCTTAAATCCTGCTCAGGCAAGTTGTTTAGCGTAAATCAGCTCCTCCTCCTCCCCAGAGCTGTTTGCTGTGGTGCTGTGATGGAGCTGGGGTTCAGAGCTCTTAAACTGAGGGCTTCAGATGGTACTTGTGAAAGTTGCCTTTTAACTGTTGTTATACAGTGTGTGCATATTAAGCAGCTGAGCAGAAGAACAGGGAAATTGCTCACCTAGGTCTGTAGATGAATTGTCATAATTAACTGCTGCTTCCTATGAATTGGACCTAACGAGGGCTGTGCTGTTGGCTGAAAATAAATTGTATAATGCATTACTGTTGACTAAATTATTTACATACCTTAGAGAGAGAGAGAGAGAGAGAGAGAGAGAGAGAGAGAGGAGATGGTATAAAAAGTCTGCAAAATAAGTGCTGAAGCATTATGGAAATGAAATGGAAAAAAGGAAGACTCGCAGGTAGAACATTGTGTAGCTTCCTTTCTACCGGGGCGTAGAGTACTGTAAGAGTACTGTAAATCCTGAATTGGAGATTTAGTGTGTGACTTTATCACATTATGTAATATGCATATGTAGAAGGCACAGTTAGATCTGTGCATGCAACCTGAAGCCTCATCCTAAGACTGTACCTGTGTGGGTATGAGTGGCTAAAACCACATGATTTTCCTGCCATATAACTACTGTTCCAAAATTTGTCAAAAGCAAAATATGAATTAATGAAATAAATTGATTATAACCAAGCTGTTCTGTGTTTACCTGTGAAGCATCATTTGTGGTTTTCAGTGCTGTGAGACGTCTAAGGGTTCTCAGGATATATGCTTGGCCTGTTTTTCATAATGTCTTGTTTATTCAAATGATTTGAAAAGTACCATATTTGGATATGGTATCGTGTTTTCGTAACATAGTTTTCTGTTAAGATCCTGTCATTTTGTATTTATTGTAACAGGTGGTTCAACTATATAGAGATTACTTACACCAACTTACCAGAAAATTGTACAATAAATGTATGTATGAGTCACTTGGTGCAGGAATTGGCAACACCAGCTGACTGAAGACAGGCACAACCAGAGGTGGTGGTTTGTATTAGAATCCAAAATGAGGATTATCTCAGCTGGCCTTTTACCACAGTGAAAGCAGTGTGAGGTCTTGATTCCAGCTTTCTTAGGGTTTGCTTTTGTTTAGGACTTCAGTTTCAGCCAAATCTTAGCAATCATTGACAAAACTTGAAAAATATTTCTTTTTGTTGTTGTTTTGGCCCTGTGTTAAATTGAAGCCTTGGTGTTTTAAGTGGGAAGCGGCAGGGCCTGTTGCGTTTGCAGTTGTCCAGCTCTTGCTTGTGACAAGGCTTCTCCTGTGGACAGTTGTGAGTCTGAAGGAGTTACAAATGGGGTTACGGCCTGCACAGACATTCCATTGTTAATGTGATCATCGAAGGTTATGATCCCATGTGGAAGTGTGGTTGCAATGGGGAGTTTGCAATGCTTTGTAACAACAGCTCAGCTTGCGAAACTGGATTTTATTTAATTCTTTATAAATAGGTGAAAATATTTTTTGATGATGTCTGTGTCAAGTAGATCCCACTTTTTGCCAAACAAATATAGCTGGAATAAGTCAGCAGCTGCGATCACGAGGTCACGGAAAATTATCATCTGTGTGTGGGGCTGTTTTTTTTTTTTTTTTTATTGAAAGTCTTTATATTTTGTTTTATAATAAATATTAGAAGTTTTGCAAAGATTTTACCTTCCTGTCAGGGATGGATTTTTTTTTTTTTTTTTTTTTTTTTTCTCTCTCTCCCCTTTCTATTTCGTAAAACCCAAGTTTGAGATAGTCTGCCTTTAATTCTAGCATTTCTAATGTGACAGACTAATTACCCAGCCTACTAAATCATTTAAAATGGGGGGTTGTGTGCAGTATTATGAGGAAGCTTTAAATAACAAAATGTCTCTGGCACATAAACAAGTGCTTGAAAATAGAAGAATAAACTAAAATAAAGTGTTTTTGTATTCATTTAACATTTATGAAACTACATATGAAGTTATGATGGAACATTTTTTGATGGAAACGAAAAGATAGAGATTCTTAAGCATCGACTGGCATAACAAATGTATAAATGGCTTAATGTGTTCATCACCTGGATGTGCACTTTGAATTTGTTTTCCGAAGAGGTTCAGAATGCTTTGGAACACTTTGCACTTGCTCTTTATACTCACGAGTGATTACGACTGCTGCAAATACGTCTAATGGAGAAAATATCACAGAGGAAAAGACTCATTAATTTTGTCTGTTCCATTTCCATTTTAAAATAACTGTCCAAGTTTAAATTACAGGAGGGGGGGAAAAAATGATCTCTGTTTTGGAATTGTCATGAGAAGTAACAAGCCCAACCCCAATAACCTGCTTGTGGTTATTGGAGTCATTGAGACATACAGTGATCCCACGATCGCTGCTGAGAGGCAGCCTTTTTACTCACCTTTTTTCTGCTGCTGTTTGTGACTGAACTTCTGAACTGTTACTTAAAAGACAGAGATGATCAGAAAGGACATCAGGGACCTTGCACTGCTCTGCCGGGCTCTGGAGGCTGAGCTGGGCCATCACAAATGTGTTTTTCCTCCTTGAGGACCAGGAGGGAAAGGACAGAGCTGCAAGAGGGGAAAAGGAGGAGTGAGTTCTATTAATAGTGTTTCTTTCTCTCCTGCCTCTTACAACGTATCTCAGAGCATGCTAGTTGCTAATGCTCAGAGCACTGCTTGTAGCAATACATTAATTCAGTGCCCTTTCTAAAGAAGGCAGGAATTTCTCCAGCTTCCTATTTTTGTTTATGTACAATCTTAGGAATACAAGTGCTTTACAAAACGCTGCTGCTTGACATGGTGCTGGTTGGTGTTTGTGTTGCAACGCGTGGTGCTGGTTGGTGTTTGTATTGCAACAGGCTTTTGCAGCTCTCGTGGCAGGACTTAGTTGGGCTCGATTCTACATGAGATGGCCAAAAGTTTGTTCCCACATCAGTGAAGTTATAACCTCAATTAAAATGGAGACAATAGGGGAATGGATGAAACTGTGCATTGAAATACTGAGATGATTCTGTCTGATTAGAGAAATGGGCATTTCAGGGCACTGCAGTGCAACTGTTTTCAAATTTGCTTGAGTTTTTGTTAGCTTGGATGGAGTTTTTTATGCATTGCAGAGGAGAAAAGTTCTAAAGGAAAGATTTCAAAGGGAAAATGAATAAATTTTGTGGATGTTAATGGGATGCCTTGGGGCAGTGAGAACCTATTATGAAGCATGAGTAGAAGGGCAAGGCTTTACATAGAGGGTGTAATTATGGGTATGGAACAATTGCAAAGTGGCAGGTGAGAAAATACTCTGCTTTGCATCATAAACTGTCCCAAGTCCCAGTTGAGCAAGGATGGAATTCGTCTTGGCTAACATCTGTTCCGTTTTGGAATAAGTGATTTTAGAAGAAGCATGAAATTGAAATGATTTCTGTTTACCTCAATCATCTCCTTTGTATTTTCAGGAAAAAAAAAAAATAGATTCAGAAATACAAGGACACCTCTTCAAGCTGCTGGCTCCTTACCTAATTAATCATGTGAAAAGTGTAATTTAATTGAACTTCAGCAATATTGAGATCACTTCCATAGGAAGTTGGCTGGCTGCCCAGCCATCTGACATCATCTCAGAACCACACGCTTGGCCTTTAATGAATGTCTTTGGCCGAGTGCTCTGAAAGTCACTGCGCTCGGATTATCTAGATCAACATGGAAATAAGCACTGAGGTCTGAGCACTTCACTGAGTGCCCTCTCGGGCATCTCCCTCCCTCTGGTACCTTCCTTTATACGTTTGAGTAGCCCTGTTGAGCACGGAACAGGGAAGGGAACGTGGACCAATGGCCATGGAACGCCCCGTCGTGCGTCATGAGACGTTACCAGTCAGCTTCCAAACTCTTGTTATGCAGTGTCATGAGCTGGGATAAGGACTTAGTTGTAGCCAGCCTAATTCTTGTTAAACGGGAACAAGGAATGATGTCTCTCTCTCTCTCTCTCTCTCTCTCTCTCTCTCTCTCTCTCTCTCTCTCTCTTTTTTTTTTTTTTTTTTAAAAAATTAGT